>JADKXX010009074.1:0-143182 GCA_017310255.1 Butorides virescens
ATGGTTTTCAGCCCCAACTTCCCGCCGCCGCCGCCCGGCCCCGCGGCAGAAAACGGTTCCGCTGGGACGGCTCCGTCTCTCTCCCCACTTACTTCAGGCGTGGTAAGTGCATTCGCAATTGTATTTTTATTTTTCCTCTTTTGGGTCTTTTATTTGAGTTGTCTCATTTCATGGATCATCTGTGTATGGAAACTCCTTTTTTTGTGGTAATAATTTTACAGCGCAAGTCCTCATCAGGTATTGCTGTTGGATGTAGCTGTAGTGATCTGTGTTAGCCACGTGCCTTTGCCTTTTGATATTTCAGAGTTTGACTACCTGAATACCTCGCAAAATTTCCGTGGTACATTTTCTTTTTTGCTTTCTTTTTTTTTTCGTAGGACGTTATCATTAAAGGTATTCTTAGCGCTGGAATATTTTTTTTCCACACTACTTGGCGTCAAATGTCAGTACTAGCTGTTACCGGATTTTTATTTCCCTTTTGTAGGGTCTTTTAACTTGTGACAACACCCTGGAGGTGCACAGGAGTTTGGTAGCTGCCTCGGCGTGACTGTAATTAGGGTACTAATTATCTTTGAAAACAGGTGTGTTTACACCTGGTTTGATGAATCCTGTGTTCATGTGCGCCCAGGATGGTTCGGGTTTTTATTGGTTCGCTGCTTGATGGGTTTCGCCCATCTTAAAGAGCTGAAATACATTAAGTGGTAGTTACGGGGTGGGGAAAAAAAAAAACGCCTGTTGGTGGGCGTCGGGAGCGCTGTTCTGACTGTGGAAGCCCGGTGAAAACGTGGGGGAAAGTGGCGTCCGACGCAGGAAGCTTTATAAGTAAGTGGAGAACGGTTGGAGGTGCCCCCTGGCCTCGCTGGGCCCCTCCCCACGACCTGAGCTCGGGCTCCCCGTAGCGTCGTGGCGTCTGTTCTACCCCAGTACCGCGATGGGGAACGTAGAGTCGCGAATTGCTGAGTTGGTGGGAGTCGAGAGAGAGAGGAAGAGTGGTTAAGGGAGAAATTCTATGTGCTAGAGTGAGTTGTCTAGAGCTGGTAGGTTGAAAACTTGTGGTTGTCCCAGCAGTGGAGCAGTGGAAGCTGGGAAACACAAGTTCAGCAAGGGAGAAGTTTTCGATAGTGGTTTCCACGTTGATTTCTCTGTGTGGAGAGTTGAGTGCTTACTCACGGGGTGGTGGTATCGCTGTGACCGCAGCAGCTGGTGCTGGCCGCGCATTAACGGCGCTGAACCGACTCTGAGATGTTGAGGCTCTGAATCGACTCTTTGAGATGAGAGGTTAGGATCATATTTTGTGTTCTGAAGCCGTGAAAAGCTGAAATGAGGACTCAATAGCCTTGGTGACCATTAAGCAGGTATTCATTGCAGCACCGGGCGCACAGGAGATCGCCCCTCCTAACGTGTGCGCCGCACAGGGTTAATCACATAGTTTATATACTAATTTTACATACATATTGATTACATTCCTCAGAAAAGGCAGGGATAGGTAAATGAATTCCCGGAAATAATTTACATATTCTCCTCCCAGTTGCACATATCAGTGATTTGAGTAAAGTGGTCTTCAGCGGTCGTTTACTTCATCCACTCCTCTTCTTCACCTTGTCCTTTTGGTGAACTTCGGCTTTTATACCCCTTATTCTGCTACCAGAACAACACAGCCGGTACCTGACAGCTCCCCGTCCTTGAAACATTCCCCTTTCCCTCCGTATCTCATGGTTCCCATCCCTGGCTATCCTCATATCGACAAAATGCTAGACGTTTTGTCCCCTACATGACTTCCAAGGCCAAAGATAGGCAATTTACTGCAAATCTCTCCTTTTTTTTTTTTTTTTCTCTAATGATGCACGTTCCCTACACTGTTAGTTTCTTATCTCCTGTGACCTAAACCACAATGTTAGTACTTTAACCTGGATCCTCCTCAAGGATGTTCTGTTTTCTCAGGGCTGTTATCACATTCCAGCTGCAGTTGGCTTCACAAAGGTCTCTTGTAAACCCATTAGCACCCCTTTAGTTTCTTGTTCGATATTCTAAATTGGATACAGCTTCTACAGGGAAATGCGAAGATCTCTCATATCTGATTTTTACAGGTAAAACCCGCAGTCTGTAGGGCTGCTGGTTTGGCAAGAACGAGCAGTGCTTTCATACCAATCCTCTTCGTATTAGGCGTTCCGTTCGCCAAGGATAAGGACCGGGGGTTGTGGCAAAACGGTGTCCGTAACGCGGCGCGTTTGGGTACGTGCATGTTATTGGCTCTTGTACTAACAGAAGTGTTTTACACGAAGGACGTGGACTGAAAAAAAAAAAAAAAAAAAAAATCGCGGATCGTTGGTTCCGAATTGCCAAGAACGGTGCTTACAGGGGTACCGAAATCCAGTAAAGAAAGTTGAAAACTTCGTGTCGGTCTTTAAAAAAATCGGAGAGGGTTCTCTCCCGCTGATCCATAGGAAGATGAGAGCGTGTCCCAGGAATTTCTCCTTCCTTCCTGCATCCATGTAAGATCCCTTAGTAAGGGCTTTACGTTTGAGTTCTTTGTGTCTTGGCTGGGGATTGCGTTCCGGGTCTCCTTTGATCGTGTCCGATAGCTGATGGAATGGGTCATCATCTCTTCAGGGTGCGTCAGACACCGTCGCTTGTGCGTAGCCAGGCTTATCCCAGAGGTGCAGAGCTGTCGCTTGTTTTCCGTAATTCGCATGGATGTGATAGAAGCCAGGAATAGCAAACCGTGATCTGCTGGAGGAGAATCTTCTGGTGAAGTTTATAGGAAGGTTTAATTCTGCAGAGGAGGATGGAAAACCACAGCACTTGTGCACAGATGTGGGAAGCAACTCGTTTCCTTGGGCGATGATTAAGGGCCACGTGGAGCCTCTCAATGCCGATCGTTTGGGGAGGGGGAGGCTTCGGCTTCCGTTCGGTTTCTCTGACTGGAGCAAGGAATTGAAGATCGGAACGGGATTCGGTATAGAGGTACGCTGTCAGGAAATATTTCGGTACTTCTTTTAGAAACATAAAGCGGTCTTAACTTCAGAAACAGAGCTCGTGGATGCTTTCACTTCGTAGCATAGTCTGGGCAGGGCTCGTTAACGGAAGGCGCCAGAATATCCGGTCAGTGTCTTGAATAAAAGATAATTTCGCGCAGGGCTGTCAGCCGCTGCGAGCCCAGACTCTCGTTCCCGCCCCGCGTTGTTTTGGAGGATGATGCCGGGTAGCAGCGATGTTACCGGCCACAGCGCAACGGCGGCAGCTGAGGCTGCGCCATGGAGCGCATCTGCGATCGGCTCTGGGAGCGGGGCGGGGGGGGGGGGCGGCCGAGCGGCGGCTGCAGCGCCCTGGCGGCCGGAGGCTGTTTTGCAGCCTCAGAATCGGGGATTTTACAGGCGGGGAAATACCCGGCAGGGCTGCCGGAGGGGTTGGGAGAGACGTCCGGGTGCTTGGCTCGGAGCTGCTCTGCCGCACGACAGGGACCGGTCCCCCGCACCCCGGGGGTGCCCCCCCCCGGCATCTCCCGCCGAGCCCGGTGGTCTCTAACTCCAAACAGAGCAGTCTCCGCCTCGCGTTCAAGAGGCGAGTTCTTGCCGACGGTGTAGGACGCAGCACGTTGTGACTCCGTTAGTTCTGTGGCTTGGTGTGGGTAATGAGGACATCCGTGGGGTTCGGCGAAATCTAGAAATCCCCTGCTTACCAGATTGTTCACCCTGGCTCCTTTTAATCGTCTCCGCTCCCCCTATCCCCACGTAGCAGGTCCGAGCTCCCGTGGCTTGGTGAAGGGGCATCCTGACATCGCTGTCCGCTCGCCAGCAGGCACCGCCGCGGAGCGGGGCGGGGGGGGTCGGAGCTGCGGGAACAAGAGCGGATCTGCCCGCTCCTTTCGCCGGGGGAGGCGCGGGGCTGAGAGCGAGCCCGCGGCGGGGGGAGGCTCCCACGGGGGACAGCGTGGGCTGCCTGCTACGCCGCGTCCTGAGCGGGACGAGCCGGGTGTTTGGGGTCGCCGGGGGTGTCACCGTCCTTGCGCTCGTCTCTGCCTGCAGGAGCCCACGCGCGAAGCGGGGTCCCTGCGCCTCCGTCGGCGGCTCTGTGCTGGCGGTTTGGGCTCGGTCGGAGGAGAAGCTCCTGCTTCTGGCTCTTCCTCGCTGCGTGGGCAGACCCTCCTCGCTGCGTGGGCAGACCCTGCTCGCTGCCCGGCTGCCGTCAGTGAACGAGCTTCTCATGTGCTCTTCTTCGGGAGGGGGGGGCTGCCGGTCGGCCCGGGGGCAGCTGCCGGCGCGGGGAGCTCATCCCTTCCCCTCGGAGGAGAAACCGCGGGGCTGTCGCTCCGTCTGCTCCCCCGAAGGGTTCAGCCCCTTCTGCTGTCTCCCGCTGAAGCGCCATGTCCTAATTTATCCTCGGTGCCGGAGGGCACCCCCGGGATTTTCCCCGAGCTTCAATACCGAGCGGGTCGTGTCCTGCAAACCCCCGCCGAAGGCACCGCTGCACCCCCTCTGACGCATTGCCCACGGAAACGGCGCCTTAAAATCCTCGCTGCCGTAGATGATGATGTCCGAACACGAGTGGTGCAGCCGTGAGCTCCGCGGCCTCGAGGTAACGCGGTTTTTACTCTTCACCGTTATTTTTTTGCCTCTGCTCCCGTAACAATTTCTTCCGGCCGCTACCATTGTTCCGAGCACAACGTGCACGGCTGGACTGATGACGTCTTACTGCTGGAAAAGGGGATGATTGGTTGAAGATAAAAGAAGGGGCGGGAGCAAGAGAACGTAAGGGCTGCTCGAGGCTCCGAGGCGGTGCCAGCGCCGCTGCAACCGCCTGCCGGGCGGCGGAGGGGCTCGGGGAGCGGGATGCGATGGGAGGGGCTGTGCAGTGGTGAGGGAGAGCCCGGACCGAGGTCCCGGACCATGCCCTCGGGGTCGCAAGAAGTTGAATTCCTCGGCGACTCGAGTCAAAGCGGCTTTAAGAATGGGTCAAGCCAAGGGAAGGGAATAGGGAACGGTTCGGAGATGACAAATTGCAGGCAAACGCGAGATCAAAGACGGGGTGTGTGTGGGGTTAAACAGTGGCTCCATTATCCAAGGGAAGTGTCTGCATGAAAGGTGCTTAATACCAGTGATTAACGTAATTAGGGTAATTGAGATGGAGAGGAGACCTTTGAGATTGGAGATCCTGAAAAGGACTAGGTGGAACGGCGGCCAAACAAGAGTGAGAGTGGAGAAAGTGAGTGTGAAGGCACCCTTGAGACCCCCGGGGCATCTGGAGAGAGAGCACGAACAGGCAGGGAGGGACGGGCCTGGGGCCCTGGCTTTGCACAAAGGGCAAGGCTGGATTCTGCCCCATGCCACAACGGTGTTACTCCCTTCACGGCAGGAGTGGCTGTGGTGTAACTGGCCCTGGATATGTAATACTACGAAGCACTGGATTTTGGCTGTGGACCGGAGCTATCTACCTGAGCAGTGTCTGGATTGGATGCTCATCCAGGCTGGACTGGGAAGGCAGTGCGGTAGGAGCTGGGTGGAGATGGTGCCAGCAACACGTGTGTTCCGGTGGGTGAAACTGCCTGGCTGTTGGGGATGTCACTGTCCACAGCTGAGTGTGGAAGTAGGATAAGGGACGCCAAAATACCAAAGCAGGGTGGTAAGGTTTAAACATGTTAAAAAGAAAGAGAATCAAAGGCAGGTTCCCTCAGAGCCCTCTAAAAAAGCAGTAGGCAATGCTACAGAATTAACTTCCTCAACATTCTGCTGCATCTCTTTATTTTGATGATAAATGAGTGAATTAAAGACAAAATCGGTGTAGGCTGCCAGGTGGTTCTCAAAAGGTGAGTACGTCTGGGAGAGAGGCAAACATACAATTGCTTTGACTGATTTTGGCCATTGTTCATTAAATTGGTTTCTGCTGGCACCATTGGTGTTTCAGGCACCGGTAAGCATAACCATAGCTTGTTACTCCAATATTAAGACTTAAAGAAAACCTGCCTTTGAGTGGGTTTATCTGTCCAACAGGAGGATCTGGGGCCCAACATTCTTGGGTTTCTTCGTTGCAAACTCCATCACAGGCGGGTGAGTAGAGGCCATGTGTTTTACCTGCACCTGGGGCACTGACACCCGTCTGCCCGAGCCTTCCCGGAGGGATGGGTTGGTCTTTGCTGCAGGCTGATGCTGAGGAAAATGTATCAGTCTTTCCTGTGCCTTTAGTAGGTGGTGTTGCATGGGTTTGGGGTGTTTGTAACAGCTGTGCGACACTACAGAGCAGTAAAACTAGCAACTGTAGACAACCTCATATCTTGGCAGAAGAGGAGTCTGGGGCACATTTGGGGCAGGGGGAGTGTGGGTGACAATTTTGTGGTGCCTAGGTGGGAATTGGGGATTTCTGCAGTTAGCAATCAAGAAAAAAAGAACAAACAAGGTAAACAGTGTAAATACTTACATTGTGTAGTGAGTGCAATGGTCCCTTGAACAAATTTACTGAATGTGAATTGAGGTGGATGCACCCCAGCCCCGCAGCTCCTGCTCCCCCCCCATCCCACCCCCTGCTGCTCTAATGGGTGCTGTAGTGTCAACGCAGTAGAAGTAAAAATGCAACATTAAGGTACTGCTAGGGGTGCCTGGAGTTAAAAAATCATAATATCTGCAGATACTTGTGCTGGGGCTGACCAAGGCTTGCTCTGGTGCGGGCAGGATTGGAACCTCACTGGGAGGTTTTGCTGAGTTGTGAGGATGTAAACAGATGTATCGATTTTTTTTATTTAATGTACAACTTTTGGCTGTGCTCCCGATTTTCTCCTATTTTGAAAGGCCCAGATACCATGTATAATTGAAATGTTCTTTTTCACTTGCTCAGAAATTCTCAGCTGCATAAAGAAACCCAATGAACACAGGAAGGGTTAAGATCTGTTCCTGCTGCACATTTGTAGCCTCTTGCTTTTGATCGATCATGTTCTCGTGATCATAAGCTCTCACAGAAGGAAGCTGGAAACGGAGGAGACCGGAGGGGTTCTCAGGGCTTGAGGCCCATCTGCTGCTGAAGGAAACAGATTCCAGGAAGGTTTTCCAGGAGGGTATTTTGAAATGCTTTCTGCCCTCTCCCAGCTGCTTAGAGAGTAGTTGGTAACTGCGCCCTCGGTGTAGAAAGTTGGGGGAGCAGAGCGCTGTGCTTCCCCCCCGCCGTGATCTGCTGCCTTTCTGCGGTATCAGATCGTCTCTCCCCCCACCTCCCGGGCATGTCCTAAATGCAAGACCTCTCTGGCGCCGATATTTACTTCTCTACAAGTAATTCGACTGCTGCAGCCTCCCACTTCCCCCTCCCACCCGAGCCATCCCTATCCTGCTTTGGCGGGCTGGATGGGAGCTCGCCTGTGGCTGTGGGTGATCCAGCCAGGGACTGTCCGAGGAGAGATTTGTCTCTCCAATAATCTGTGTTAATTTACCTTGTCCAGAAGGCGAAGCAGGAAAGAGGCTTTTTATTTTTTTTCTTTTTTTCTCTTTTTTTTTTTTTTTTTTTTTTAAAAGTTTAAGAGGGGTAGAGTCGACTGCCTCCTTTAATTGTGCTCTTAAAACCCCTCTGGGAAATGTTGTGCTCAGCCGGAGCCTGCCTGGACTGTGCTGCCCCATGTTTTAGCCGATGCCTGTCACTTCTCATCCGCGTTTCTCCTTCCCCTGCGCTCCTCCGACAGCGGGCGGCAGCGCATCCTCCCTCTGCCCCCCTGCAAAGAGCGGAGGGGGGAGGCAAGGGGGGGCCGCTCTGCATCTCCCATTCAGGGAAACGCATCCATGCCGCGGACTCGGGGGCCCGGAGCCCTCCCGGATCACCGTCGGGGGTTTAAAGGGGGGAAAAAAAAAAAAGGGGGGGGGGGGGGAGTGCAGCGGCGGGGGGAGCGCAGCTGCCTCCCCCGGTGGCGCAGGTGGCGCCGCGGCCTCTGGGTGGCGCCGGTCCCGCCGTGCCGGTCCCGGCGAGCGGAGCGGATCGGAGCGGAGCTGCCGCCTCTCCCCGCACGGCAGCCGGCAGCGCGGGGGTCGGGGGGAGCCGCCGCCGTGGAGCCGGGGCGCCTCCCGCGCCTGCAGCGAACTTCTCGCCCGGCCGCCGGTGCGCCCCGGTGCCCGTTCGCTTGGCGCTGGGAACTTCGGGGGTTCGCTGGATTATGTCCCTGCTGAGCCGGTCTGCGGGGAGCTGAGCCAGGGGAGGAAGAATGCGGGTCTATTTAATGGTCTTCTGCCTTATTTGCTGCACCGCGAACGGGCAAGTAGTGTATTCCATCGCCGAGGGAACGGAGCGTGGAGCGTCTGTTGGGAACGTAGCGAAGGATTTAGGAATAGATGCAGCTACACTTTCGGCTCGGAAATTTCGCATGATCACCAGTTCAAGTAAGCAATATTTTAATATAAATGCAAGCACGGGGGCTTTGTCTGTTAACGAGCCCATAGACAGAGAGCAGCTTTGTGAATTAAAGTCTGCCTGTCTTCTGAATTACGAACTCGTGTTAGAAAACCCTCTAGAGCTTTATAGGATGGAATTTAAAGTCTTGGACATAAATGATAATTCCCCCAGCTTTCCCTTAAGTGAATATCATATAAATGTGCCTGAGTTCCTGGCACCTGGGGCACGGTTTACACTCCCCAATGCCCAAGATCTTGATGAAGGTACCAACAGTGTCCAGAATTACACTCTGAGCCCTGATGAGCATTTCCATTTGGAAATGCAGACACGCGGGGATGGGAGTGAATATCCTGAACTGGTGCTGAAGAAAGCCTTAGACAGGGAGCAGCAAGCCGCTCACAGACTTGTCCTTACAGCCAAAGATGGTGGGGATCCTCCAAAGTCCTGTGATGTCCCGGTCATTGTGACTGTGCTGGATACCAATGACAATGCACCAGAATTTGAGCACTCGGTCTACAGGGCGAGTATCTTGGAAAACTCCCCCAGTGGCACTTTGGTAGTGCAAGTGCACGCCACGGACTTGGATGAAGGTCCAAATGGAGAGGTCAGGTATTCTTTTAGCAATACTACTTCTGCTGATCTACAGCGAATGTTCTTAATTCACCCCCACACTGGGGAGGTGACAATCAATGGCGTTTTAGCTGTTCAGAGACCTCTCGTCGAGATGCTGATTGAGGCAAGGGATAACGGGGCATTTGGCATGTCCAGCACAGCTAAGCTGCTGGTGGAAATCACTGATGTGAACAATCATGGCCCAGAGGTAACAATTACATCCCTTTCCAGTCCCGTTCCTGAGGATGCTGTTCCTGGCACAGTGATAGCTCTGCTGAGTATTACGGATAAGGACCCTGGGGAGAATGGGAAAGTAACCTGCCAGATCCCTGATAACCTTCCCTTCCAGTTAAAGCCTTCCCTTGAAAACTACTACAGCCTCGTCACCAGCGGGCTTCTGGACCGAGAGCTGATCAGTGCATACAACATCACAGTTACTGCCACGGACTTGGGGTCTCCACCCATCACCACTCAGAAGACCCTTTGGGTGCAGATTTCTGATGTGAATGATAACCCCCCTGTCTTCAGTGCTGATACATTTGATGTGTTTGTGGAGGAGAACAATCCACTCGGTGCTTTTCTCTACCAGGTCTCGGCATCTGACCCTGATATAGGGGAGAACGGACGGGTCTCTTACACGCTCAGGAATTCCACAGTTGCGGGCAGTGCCCTGGCCAACCTTTTGTCTGTGAGCTTGGCCAACGGGAGCATCTATGCAAAATGTGCCTTTGACTTTGAGCAGCTTAGGAGCTTCTATTTCCAAGTGGAAGCCAAGGACAATGGGTCACCAGCCTTGAGTGCTGCCATAACTGTGAATGTTTACATCTCAGACCAGAATGACAATGCCCCAGCCATCCTGTATCCCACCAGCCAGAATGGCTCAATAGCTGTGGAAATTGTGCCCCGCCTGGCTGATGAGGACTACCTGGTGACCAAAGTAGTGGCGGATGATGAGGACAACGCGGAGAATGCCTGGCTTTCCTATCACCTGGCCCATTCCTCTGACTCCACTCTGTTCCACTTGGCACCGCACTCTGGTGAGCTGCGCACCACGCGCTCCATGCGCTCCACTGACTTCCTCAAGCACAAGGTGGTTGTGGTGGTGCAGGACCATGGGGATCCGCCACTCTCCTCTACTGTGACAGTGGGCATCCTGCTGGCTGACACTCTGCCTCAGGCACTGCCAGACTTTGATGACAGTGGGGAGCCACCACCACTGCTCAGCGCTACAAACATCTACTTGATTGCTTCCCTTGCCTGCGTCTCCTGCATCTTTGCGGCGTTCCTCCTCTTTCTTGCCATTGCGCGGCTGTGCCGCTGCCGGACTTGCTGCAGCAGTGGCTGCTGCTGCCCAGCTGATGAGTATGAAAAGTATCGCTACAGTGTGCACATGCTTCCTAGCTCCCACCTCCCACCAGACATGCTGGAGGTCACTGGTGTGGGTAAACTGACTCATACCTACTTGTACAGGGCATCTGTAGGTCTTGGGCCTAGTAACAGCAGCATCCCAAATGGTGATGCTGGGAACGTTCCCAGTGGCTCAAGGTTACAAGTGCCAGGACCCTGCATCCAAGTGCAGCAGGTCCAAAGCGATCGGTTGAGTGCTGTCCTCGTGGTAAGTACTTCTTGCTTTCACATTTTTTTTTTTTTCTCCCAAGCACATGGCCTTGCATCTATTCTGGGTTGCTGTCAGTGAGGAAGAAGGTACTGAGGGTATTTGCAGGAGAGCAGGTGTCATTTCATGGCACCTGGAGGAAACTTCAGTTCCTTTTATATCTTCCATAAAGCCAAGATCTCTTTGGGTGAAACATGGTTGTGGGATGACAAAAGTGATTTTTTTTTTTTTTTTTTTTTCCTACAAATATTTAGGACCTTCAGACATAACTGAAGGTAAAGCAGATGTAAGTGAAAATTAAATACCTTGCAAGCCAAACCACTGCCTTTAGATAGCTAACTAGGGGCATGATAAGAGTCCATGCAAGTTTCTAATCCATGGGTGGTTCTAATTTACACTGTATGGAGCCCTTGATTTTTTTTTTTAAATTATTTTTTATTTCCCCTTGCCTCAGTTCCCGAGATGTTTTCCTTGAGGGGTGGGTAGTTTGCTGAGCCAAGCTGCTGGTTTATGATGCCCAAGGTAAGCCTATGGTAGAGTAACAGGACTGCAATATCCAGCACCTCTTTAGGAAATGTAATTTGTGTTGCTCATCTCTCTTTCCAAGCAATCCATAGGTTTTGTGAATCTAAAAGAATTCTCTTCTGAGCCTCTGACCAAGCTGGCTTCTTCTCAGTAGTGATATGGGTGACTTTGCAGGAGAAAATATCTTGCTTTGATCACAGTTTAGGGCTACAAGGTGGGATGTGTCTGCAGGTCTGATCTGCTGGCTGTTGCTGTGTCACTTGTCCAAGATTCAGTTTTCTTATGCACCAAATAACACTGGTTTGCATTTTTAATAGGTGCGATGAGTCACCTTTCTAGTTTTGTGATGTTTTGCCTACAGACTGTCAAATTTCCTCAGTGTGCGTGACGGTAACTTAACCACCGTTGGCTCTGTCCAGGCCAGTACTCTGTGGTAAGAGCTATCCCAGGTGTTTCCAAGGCAATAGTAAGGATCTGTGTTAAGACAGACGTGGTATAATCCTGCAGTTGTTTTTATCCTAATTTATGGTGATTAGAGGTTGTCCTAAGCCTGTAACTGTTAGGTTTGTTTTCATTTTTGAAATCGTTATTGTACCTTTAGATCCATGTAAATAGCCAGCCCCTTTTCGACCCCTGATGCAAGGGTAGCTTTAGCAGCTGCTTTGGACAATCCAGTACGTATCCAGCAGTATAGCACTTCCTTTAAAACTCCTGAATCAGGGATTTTAGTGTCTTGAACTCTTGAAGTAGTGATTTTTAGTAAATTTTCCCTTGTTCTAGAAAAGATTCCTGATTTGCTCTTAACGATGCAATTAGTTTATCAAGCCTTCTCTTATTTGTCTGTTGGCAAGGTGAAATTGGTTTGTGGTTGGTTTTTTTTTTTTTTCCTCCCATCAGTCTTTTCCGAACCTCTTTTCCACATAAATCTTACTGACAAGGAAGGATCTTTTCTCAAATATTTGCTATTTGATTTACTCATGATGCTTTACCTCGCATTTCATCAGAAGCATGATCAGTTTTGAGTTCTGTTCTCTGTGGTGGCAGGGGGGTGCACATCATGGGTCTCTCAGTATGCAAGGGGGGGTTGGAATAAGTAAATAATAATAATAATAGTAATAGCAGTAAAGAAGAATTTGTTCATAATGCATTGCTGTGCTTTGGGAATATCATTGATTATTCTGAGGATCTTAAAAAAAAAAAAAAGCTGAGTTAGAACCTTTGTAAGGGGGAGTTAAAAACCTTTTTGGCAATCTCTGAACTCAGAAGGTGCCTGCAATAACCTGATTGTGTCCTGGGGGCACATCCTTCTCCGGAGAGTCCTTCATAATTGCAAAACTTCTATAACAAAGGTGATCTAAAAAACCCCGGCGCAACTAATTCCTGTGTTCCTGTTGAGCAATATCTTGAAACTCAGGTTATCCACACATTAATGGCATGAATAGTAGTAGAAATGTGAAAGTATTCGTGACCTCTGCAATGAGAACACCCCAAACATGTCTCATTACAGCTCACTGTGTTCCAGTCATTCGGGTCAATTTTAAAATTTTAAATAGGAGACACCTTTTTAGGAGCTTTTGATAGTGGGCAAAATAAATCTGAGGTGTTGCCCTTGACAGATTTATTTTCTTAGCTCCTAATCTGCAGAAATGGGTAACCATAGGTGTGAGCTCCGGGGCAAGGCCAAAGGCTGGGCGTTAATCGAGCTGAAGGGGGGGAACACAAGCAGAGACTGGGAAAACTTCTCTACCTTTAGAAACACAAGGATGCCAGTGGTTATTAATTTGGCGCTGATGATTCCAGCGGCTTGCATGCTGGAGAATGCACCGCACTGTATAGACGTGCGTATGTGTGTATATACACATTTTACATATTTCTTACAAAATTTGCAAGTCATTAAAATGGCATTTGTGTTCAGGTCCTCAGGAGTGGGCAGAAGCTGCGGCTTCTGTGCTTCCATTTCTGCACATGCTTTAGATTCACCAAGATTTACAATAAAGTGTAATTACGTTAGAGGTGCTTGGAAAGTAGTTTCCAGTCATCTGAGGTGGGAAAGGGATCTGTCACTCGTTCTTGGAAACTATTCCTTAGCCCAAATCCCTGTGGACTTAAATATGACTTTTATGCACAATGATCACAGTCACTTTATTACCGAGGAATATTTTTACTCCTTTTATATTAAAATGAGAGGATTATAATTGCTCAGTGTTTACCAATAGAAATTTCAGTAAAAAGTAAAACTTAAGTTTGGGTGTTGACTAAATTTTGTCTTTAAGTGGTTTTGGACTGACCTGTTTGGAGGCAAAAAAATAAACCTATGTGACCCTTTGAACTTCTGAGGAGGGATCATTGTGTTGCTCCCTAAGAGCAGGAATGTAACAAAAAGAAAGCATCAAATATTTGAAAGGCCGTGGGAGCAACTCCGTAGTTGTAATTCAAGGCACCAGAAACTACTCCAAAATTGTAATTTTAGTAGAATTTAAATATCCTTGATTATTTTATTTTTTTTAATTGGGGGTGGTGTTGTTACAGTTTTTAGTGTGTGGAAGATAGAAAAAAAGTCTACATATACAAAAAGTTAATTGAAGTTCCAGAAGTTAAATGTACTTTCAAAATTTAGGTGAACTTCTTTATTCTTGGTCTTGATGTGCTTGATAGGCTTGAATGATTTTTACATACACAGACACATGGGACCCTTTTGTGCTTTTACATCTTCTATTTAGGTTAGAGCTAAAAATAGAGCTATGGATGGCCATCACAGCAGTACAGTAAACTGTAATCGTGTCTCGGGGTCTTGCTGAGTCTTTCTGCGCGGTAGCACGAGTGAAAAGCGCGTTGCGCTGCCTTGCTGCTGTGCTGTGTTAGAGACAAAGGCACTAGTGGGATCGCCGAAGTAAGCGGCAGTTCACTGCATGTTTCTGGGGTCGTGATGGGGCCGTGGGTTGCTACAGTTCCTTTGTTTGCTTGTGTGGTCCATTGTGCTAGGCAAAAGGCCTGGAAGGTATTTCTACATTCAGCGTCTAGTGACCTCTCTGTGATCTGACATTCACTATTTAGGTTACATCCAAAAATAGATGCAAGCCTAGCAATGAAGACTATTTCTTGCTGAACTGTAGTAGGAGTGGAATCATTTTATGCATTTCCAGTGAAAAAACATGGATGCGCTTACACTGAGATGGTGGCAGGCAACCTAGGCTGGACTGCTGCAGGCTAAGCACCAGTGGCTTACTCGCACGAGTAAAGACCGGCCATGTGAGCAAGCCCGCCCTGCGTCTCGTTCTGATGGGAGCATGCCCCATAATGTACCCAAATATAAGGATGAAGCACCTTCCCAATTTTTCTTCCTGTGCTGATAATAACCTGCCTAGAACCAGCAGTCTTATGCCCACGTTGTAAGAATTCAGCTGTGCAGGCAGATTTCTTGGCTACAGAAGTTACTCTTGGGGTCAGGCCAAGAAAATCCTAGAAAGAAGGATGATCAAAGAAAATTCAGCAAGGGAAACTGCTGTAGATTTCCCTCTTTCTGACCACTCCAATTACCTTTTTCAAAGGATGCAGCTCCCGTGTTCAACAAAAGAACGCTGTGTCCAGGAAAGGCTGCAAATGCCTGGGCTGAAACTTTGCTTGTCTGATGTCTGCCCTGGATTATTATTTTTAGAAGCAGCGGAAGGGAGAGCAACAGAAGGAGTAGCTTGAGGGGATGTGGAGAGTGGTGTGACTGTATCTGGAGATGCATAAGGCAAAGGCAATGATGGGCAGGGAAGGATGAGGTTGGGTGGTGACCTGGGCTGAGGGAGGGCAGATGTGAGTAGTAATTCTTGTATGAAAGCACAGAATAAGAAAACACAACTTGGATCAAGTCCAGTCCTTTCCTATATCAGCCTCCGTTTAATCTTGATTCTTCAAATTCAGATATTTAAATTTTAATTGTAAAAATACTAATTTTAATTGCAAAATTCGCTAGGTTGTGCCCATTATGCCTATTGGAAAGTTGTATCTCTAAGGCTTTGAAACCCTTTCCTGACATCCCATCAACAGTTATTTGCTGTGGATTTGTAGACCTTGGGTCTTGTGCCAGCAATGTCCTTTCAGTGTAAGCAGTTCTTTTCCCTCTTTGGGGCTTGCTTTCTTCACAGTTTAGAGAGCGATCACATCTTTCTTAGGATTTGTTTGACTAAGCTAAGTCAAACAAGTCAACAAGTCAACCTCTTCCAGTCTTTTTTCTAAGGTCACATCTGCACTTGTCTGATCACGCTAATGTCCATTCTCTGCGTCTGTTCTGCCTTTGTGGGTATATATTTACTGCAAATACGTGACCAGAAATGTATATAATATTTCAGACAAAGGGCCTCCTACACAGGTGAACCTGCTTTAGCAGGAGGGTTGGACTAGGTGATCTCCTGTGGTCCCTTCCAGCCCTTGCCATTCTGTGATACATAGTGATAGGAATATGTCCCTGTCCAGGGCATAGGGAATACATCATCTGATACATCTTGGGATGGCAGTTACCTTCTCCACAGTTGTACTATGTTGATTGATCAGTTGGGTATGTATTATTGCAGAACTTCTTTGGAGTAGAGGTGGATGGGGGAAGGTTGGTTCCCAAGGTGGTGGTGGTTCTGCCTGCCTTCATCCATCTAAATGCTTGATGTTTGAACCTCAGATGTTAAAAAGTCATAGCCACCTGCTGAGAGCACCTCATCCTGTTCATCTTGAACATGAGTTTAGACATAGTCTGGACATAGAGCTGAGATCAGATGCACAACTTTTAACTGACTGAAAGTAGTTGATATAAGTAGTACCTTATGGGAGCCTGCACTTCAGGTTATTCGGTGTCATCCGTTTCTGTGAGAGGTGTCAAGTTATTCCTGCAGTCAGTGAAGCCATATCACTGTCTTCCTCAACTGTTGTTAGAGTAGCCCAGCTTCTTGCATCGTTGGTAAGCTTTTCGGTGTGGCGCTATATTGAATGTGGCGCTACTGAAAGCAGAATAGATGAGATGAGTTTCAGTTTGTGTTTTCATTCAAGAGAACTGAAGGCCAGTCTAGCAAATAGTTGTGTTTGATGAATCTATGAGAATTTCCCTTCCTTTTCCGTTTACCTTTGTTGGTCATTTATTCCTTCTTCCCAATTTTACCCAGACAGGCAGGCTGTCAGGCTTGTGGTCACATAGGCTGGATTTTACCATTCTAAATTACTGGCACTGCAGTTGCTTTTCTCCAGTCTGATCCTTCTGCTCCAGACTTGACAGGTTTATCTTAACAACCCCCCCAAAAACCCTCAAACCAGAACAAACCCTCCTCAATCCTACACTTCCATTTGTCAGCTCTTTGAGAAATCTGTGGTGGAAATCAGGGACTGGGGATCTGAGGATGCTGAAGGATGCTGCATTTTACTTCTGCCTTGGTGACAGCAATTTCCGTTCCCCCAGAGTAATTTGTCCCATAGTCAGCATCACACTCAGGATATTGAAAGTAGAGGAAAATACAGATTTATTATCATAAGATGGGACGGTGTCTCAAGGGGACGATTGGTCCACATATGGAAAGTTTTTGTACTACTGGCGTGTGCATCTCTGTATGCTGTTGGAGAGAGGCTGCTGGGCTTTTAGTGTGGCCCGGTATAACAGGACCCATATTTTTGGGATTACAGTTGTCTTGGTTCAGTGCAAGGAAAGGAATTCTGCTGAGAGCGTGACTTGCTGAGGACTGTTTGAAGTCACAGTTAATCAAAGGAACAGCAACAAAATCCAACCCCAGAATGGAAAAGGGAGGCAAGCAGGCACATGGGAATTAAAATATTCAGTTGAGAGTTGTAAGGCAAAGACAAGGACAGGGCAATAGCCCAAAGATTTGATGCTATCAGAGCCATTTGGAGAATAACAGCATATTTGACAAATACAACAACTGGAAATTAAATATTAGAGAAAGAAAGTACATTAAGAAATAAAGAAAATGTTTGTACTCTCTAGTCTTTGACCAGTCTCTCTGAGGAAAACAGACATTTTTGTTCTTTGGATTCTTTCTTCTCCAAAGGAATGGGCTTTATATTTTGATCTGTTATTTCTCCCATCTCCTCCTGGGCTTGTTCCAGCCCAATGGATCTTTCCTCCGTGACATTTAATCGCTTTTAATTTCCTTCTTGTTCTGCAAAACAGAAGTCAAACACCTCTGCACGATCCGTCTGCAAAATCAAAGTTTATGATGTTCACTCATGAAACCTAAGGCTGTTGGGCTCTTCATCTTTTGAACTGCATAGCTGTTTCCTATGTGTCTTGGGAATGTATTCTTTACAATGAGGGTAGTGAAACACTGGAACGGGTTGCCCAGAGAGGTGGTGGAGGCCCCATCCCTGGGAACATTCCAGGCCAGGTTGGATGGGGCTGTGAACAACCTGATCTGGTTAAAGGTGTCTCTATTCCTGCAGGGGGGTTGGACTGGGTGACCTCTGGGGGTCCCTTCCAACCCAAAACATTCTGTGATTCTATGATTCTGTGATGTATTTTAGGTAGCTATTAGGCTGTGCTTTCTAGCCAGTAGTTATATGGAGATTGGCGCAATATCATTATGGTTAAAGCTGTTTTTGTTGCATGGTATTAAATTCACAGGGTTGTGATCAGACCTGTAGTAGTATTAAGACATTTCAATATAAGCCTGATTTCAGTCTTCTAACTTTGTAAGACTCCACAAATCCCAGTACAAGAAAGATACGGAGCTACTGGAGAGAGTCCAGTGAAAGGCCTCTAAGGTAACTAAGGAGAATGTTTCACATGAGGGAAGGCTGAGAGAGCTGGGACTGTTTGGCCCAGAGAAGAGAAGGCTTGGGGGAGATCTCATCATTGTATGTAAATATCTGAAGGGAGGGTGTAAAGACTGACCGAGCTGGGCTCTTTTCGGTGGTGCGTAGTGAGAAGAAAAGAGGCAACGGGCAAAAACTCACATGGGAGGTTCTGTCTAAGCAAAAGGAATTTTTTATTTGTTTTTTTTTTTTTTACCGTGAGGATGCCAAGCACTGGCGTATATTGCCCAGGGAGGCTGTGGAGTCTCTATCCTTGGAGGTATTCAAAAGCCATCAGGCCATGGTCCCAGACAGCCTGCTTTAGTTGGCCCTCCTTGAGTAGGGAGGTTGGACAAGACGACCTCAAGAGGTGCCTTCCAACCTCAACCAGCCTGTGATTCTGTGTTGTCCTTAATGGAGGAGCGTGCTGGGTGTGCCCTACCTTACAGAGCTGTGTGGTAGAGAAAAGGTGCGACTGCTGGGGTGCAAAGTGTATCCTGTAGGTTTCCACTGGATAAAATACTCCTGGGCAGTTCCTGGGGGTGAGGGTGGTGCTGGGCTACAAACGTGAGATAGATGTTGCTAAAGTGTGGGTAAATGCTTGAGGATTGCAGAGATTTCTCTTTTTTTTAGACTTAACAAGTTTAAGCCTTTGGTTTATCATAATTGAGATTATAGTTAACCAAATTAAACAGGCCTTTTTAAAGATAAGGGATTTAGCAAAACCATTGGGTTTTATGTTTGTGCCTGTGATATGGAGCAAGTGTGCTGGTCTGTAAGAAGCAATGTTCATGGACATTTATTGCTCAGTAAAAATTAGTGCAGGGGAGGGGAGGAGAATGCGTTAATGTAACAAAAGTTTTCAGCAATTGGGTACTCAGAGAGGATGATCTGTCTGTAGGATCGGTGGTGCTAAGGAATTTCTGTCTGAAACGTCGCACTCCATAGACTTCGATGAGCGCCAGTTTTTGTTCGCATATGCTTTGGGGAATCCTTTTTTTTTTTTTTGACAGAAAAGGACAAAAAGAATGCCCTAACCCTCAATTAACGCTTGCTTAGGGAGACCTTTTCAGTGTTTTTCACTTGTTTTAAGATACCAAAGATACCAAGAACTCAAAACATCGGGCATTTGGTTGGGCCTAAAAGAACTGCAGAATTTGGGGAACTTAGTTTAGTAGGAAATGGGAAATTTATAAGTACTCATAAATGCCAGTAAAATCGCTGCTCGGTGATTGATGAGTGGAATGTTCAGTGACCAAACCCTGTGAAGGGCTGTGGATCTTGCAAAGAGCACAAGAATGCTGAAGGTGCTGAAACAGGGCTACTCAATATTTTATATTGTAAACTCAGTGACCCCTGCAACAGTGCAGGCTGAGTTCGTGTTTGTTATTTAATGCTTTCGGATTTGTAGGTAGAATCCTATGTGTTTGCATTACCCATTCTTCCCATACCCCTCACACTCCCAACCCCCAGAAAAGGAAAAAGAAAGTCTAGGCAAATTTATGCAAATAATCTTAATTCTGTGCTATATGTTGGCCTGCTATTTGTCTCCGATAGGTTTCCATCATGTGAAAATTCGTAGTATTTCAGGAATCATTGACACGTGATATTGTAAATGTATTTCCTTCTGTTGACTCAGTTTTCTTCTTTGTAGAATCCTAGTCTCATGGAACATGGCCTACATAAATTCTGTTGTCTATGTATTTTCCTTCAAGTGAATCCTTCACTTGTTTGGCTTTGTTGTGAGGGGGTTTTGGGGGTGTTTGGGGTTTTTTTGGGGCAGTCATGGATACCCTAAAGATAATCAAACTCTAAAGCTTTTTTTTCAATATAGTATTGGTAGGAAGGAAATCCAGTGGAAAAAGAAAGTGATTTCTTCCTTCCAGTCAGAGGAAATATAACTGCAGCCTTGTCTCGCCTCTATTGGGCTGATGAAGTCAAACTGCCTTGGTGAATGACTTGTCTTAATGTGAGTTGCCAGCTGGAATACCTTCAAAGGATTTGGGGTTGTTGGTTTAGGGCTGCTATTTGCACTTTCATCTTTGTTTTAATTTTATTATATATTTGTCTAGGGATTAGAATTAGCAAGATCCTGTCTTCTCTTTTACAACACCACGCTTCTCTACAAGGCATTCAATCTCTTTAATGCATCTCACCTTATTTGAAAAACTACAAGAAAAATTAACCTGAGTTAATGCAGAACATGGAAAGATGCCAGTCCAACCATGGCTGTAGAATACAAATCCACACTGAAGAAGAATATTATTGCATAGGCCATGATTCTGGGTAGATTATAGAATCATAGAATGTTTTGGGTTGGAAGGGACCCCTAGAGTTCATCTGGTCCAACCCCCCTGCAGGGAGCAGGGACACCACTAACTGGATCAGGTTGCTCAAAGCCCCGTCCAACCTGGCCTTGGATGTTCCCAGTGATGGGACCTCCACCACCTCTCTGGGCAACCCCTGCCAGTGTTTCACCACCCTCATTGTAAAGAATTTCTTCCTTATATCCAGTCTAAACCTACCCTGTTTTAGTTTAAAACCATTACCCCTTGTCCTGGCACAGCTGGCCCTACTAAAAAGATTGTCCCCATCTTTCCTATGGACCCCCTTTAAGCACTGAAAAGCTGCAATCAGGTCTCCCCACAGCCTCCTCTTCTCCAAGCTGAACAGACCCAACTCTCCCAGCCTGTCCCCATAGGAAAGGGGCTCCAGCCCTCAGATCACTTTAGTAGCCCTCCTCTTCCATGTCCTTCTTGTGCTGAGGGCTCCAGAGCTGGACACAGTACTCTAGGTGAGGTCTCACCAGAGCGGGGCAGAATCACCTCCCTCGACGCTGGCCATGCTTCTCTTAATGCAGCCCAGGGTATGATTGGCCATCTGGGCTGCCAGCGCACATTGCCAGCTCATGTCAAGCTTTTCATCCATCAGTACCCCCGATTCCCTCTTGGCAGGGCTGCTCTCGATCCTTTCTTCCCCCAGACTGTATTGATACTGGGGGTTACCCTGACCCAGGTGCAGGACCTTGCACTTGGCCTTGTTGAACCTCATGAGGTTCACACAGGCCCACCTCTCCAGCTTGTTCAGGTCTCTTTGGATGAATTCCATCCTTCTGGTGTGTCAACCACGCCCACTCAGTTTGGTGTCATCATTATTATTTTGGAGCTCCTAATCTGGTGAGGCCCTTTACCATTGCAATGCTGTGTCTCATGAAAAAGCTTTTCTTCAATCAAGCTGCTCAAAGAGGACCCAGATGGTTTTGGATTAAACCTGAATTGAACTATTGAGCCCAGGAGCTGTAAGTCCCCACTGTATGAATTAATAGTTCATCACCAAGTGGTTCTCTTTTGTCTTGTTTGTATTATCATCTAGGGTATGGGGCCAATGTTAATGTAGGTAAGTTAGGTACTTGGAAAACAGGCAATATTGGAGTTAAACTTGATTGGGAAAAAACCCCAAACCAAAAAAAAGCCACCACCACACACCCACCCATAAAACCAACCCCCCCCCCCCCCCCCCCCCCCCCCCAAACACATGAGATGGGAATTAACAATAGTTTTCCACTACCGAACAGGCATCGCAGTGATAGAAAGAGAGGAAATGGTTACAGATTGCAGCAAGGGAAATTCTTGCTGGACATGAGGAAGAAATTCTTCCTTGTGAGAGTGTTGCAACCCAGGGATAGGATCCAGTGAAGTGTTGGAATCTCCATCCTTGGAAGTACTCACAGCTTGACTGGACAGAGGTCCTGAGCAACCTAATCTACCTGCCAGATTAACCCTCCTCCCTTTGAGTAGGGGTGGAAGCAGAGATCTCCTCAAGTCCTTTCCAACTTAATTTTTTTTCTGTGATTTGTGGAAATGTGGCAAAATGTGAACATTTTAAAGATGCTATAGCCTTTCCAAAAATGATGCTTTATTCCATTTTCAAAAGCTGTGCTGAGGTGTTCACAGAGGTTCTGAAATGACTGTGTATTTCCCAAGAGATGCTCAAATCCCACTGTGAAGGATCATGCCAAAACAGCTGAATTCCTTTCATGTTGGATGCAGAGCTGGTGGCATCCCCTGTACTGGATCCTAATGCTGGGTTGTACCCAGCTGCAGCTACAGTGGTGATCGTACTCAAGAGCTCAGGAAGCTCTGCTTTGTCACAGAGGTGTGAGATCAAAACCACACATACTGAGCTTTGGGGAAAGCTCTGGGATCTAAGCCTACTTTTGACTGCTGTCTTGAGTTCTCTTCCGAAAGAACCCTTTTCTGCAGTAGAATAGCTATTTTTCTTTTCTAGAAAGAATTTATGCTAATAGTTCAGCTCCCCCAGGAAGCCTAGATCTTACCTTTATCCTCAGCTACGTATAATCCCATGCACCAGTACAGACTGGGGGCTGACCTGCCGGAAAGCAGCTCTGCTGAGATGGACCTGGGAGTCCTGGTGGACAACAAGCTGACCATGAGCCAGCAGTGTGCCCTTGTTGCCAAGAAGGCCAAAGGCACCCTGGGGCTCATTAAGAGGAGTGTGGCCAGCAGGGCGAGGGAGGTTCTCCTCCCATTCTACTCTGCCCAGTGAGACCCCATCTGGAGCACTGTGTCCAGTTCTGGGCTCCCCAGTTCAAGAAGGATGAGGAACTCCTGGAGACAGTCCAGATGAGAGCAACAAGGATGATGAGGGGACTGGAGCATCTCCCATATGAGGAAAGGCTGAGGGAGCTGGGCTTGTTTAGCCTGGAGAAGAGAAGGCTGAGAGGGGATCTCATCGACATGTACAAATATCTTAAGGGTGGGCATCGCGAGGATGGAGCCAGACTCTTTCTCAGTGGTGCCCCACGACAGGACAAGGGGCAATGGGTACAAACTGAAACATAAGAGGTTCCAGTTGAATGTGAGGAAGAACATCTTTACCTTGAGGGTGACAGAGCCCTGGCCCAGGCTGCCCAGGGGGGCTGTGGAGTCTCCTTCTCTGGAGATATTCAACCCCCGCCTGGTTGCTGTCCTGTACCCCCTGCTCTGGGTGAGCCTGCTTGGGCAGGGGGGTTGGGCTGGGTGATCTCCGTAGGGCCCTTTCAGCCCCTGCCAGTCTGGGATTCTGGGATTCTATGTGATAACTGAGATATAATTGAGAAGATTTTGATTTTCTTCTCTCTCTCTCTCCCCTTATAAAATAGGAGTTCCTTAGATAAAACCAGCACTATACACATGATGAGCCTGGTGGCAGAGTTGAAACAGCTGTTGGTCGCGTGCACACAGGGTGCTAGGATAACTGTAAACAGGAGGAGAGAAGCTCCGTGATGTAGTGTCCTGATTCAGTGGGAAGCTGTGGCAAGGCTTTACTGCAGCTGACCATTTGTGGTGTGCTATGTAAGACTCTGTAGCTCAGATCGTACTCTACCTTCCAAATTTCTGCTCTTTCTGCTGTAAAATTCTCTATCTATATATGTATATAAGAATACTCTGTCTTGAACGTGTTGGTAACTCTAGTGCCCAAATGAAGTTGGTGGGAAAGGGATTATAGAGCATCACTGCAGTCTGGTTCGCTTGTTTGATGAAAGCAGTGATGAATGTCACCTGGAAGTTGATTAAAGAAAACGCCGGTTTTCATACATGATACGTACTGAATAATTGAATCATCTACATGCGGCCTGATTTGAAACCGTACATTGTGTTAATGGGTTTTGCTTCTCCTGGGTGACACTTTGTGAACTGTTGAAAGTGGTGCTGAAGAGGCAGACAAATTAATGGGGGTAGAGATACCTGCCAGATAAGGAATACCAGTAAAATAAAAGAACAAGAGCAAAATGGAGCTGCTTTTTTTTTTTTTCCCCTAGAACACTTAGATTAAGTATCATGCTGATTTAATGTAAAGTTCAGTTTACCGAAAATCATTGTTACTACTTCAAAATGAACCTGTGCCTACCTAGACCAAAGCCTGCACTGTATCATCGATACCAGCTGAGAGCTGCCTGTGGTGGTGGCAACTACACCAACCCTTCTAGACTGAGGTCCTGTAAGGAATTAAGTCCTGTAAGGAATTTTTAATTCCTTTTCCCTTCTGACAGATAGCAAGGAGGCTTTGGGAATAATTCATAAATCTCTCAGAATATGAAATGATAGTGCATCCATATGTTGCCTTTGTAATGCCCTTTCGAATGCTTACTTATCTACTTGCAATCAAGATTCTCAATTAATTTTATCAGCATTTATTCATTCATTGTACTACTGGCCGCAAGATTGTTAAAAGCACAGAGTATACGTGGGGGAAAGAAAGAAACATTTGAAGACCTGCGAGCGTATTTCACCTCACTTTGCGGCCTCGTTATCCCCCCTTCGCAGGGGGTTCTCGTCTGAGATGGCACTACTGTAAGACTTGGGGAGGAGTTTAACTTTTACACTGGATCTAGTGTTCCAGATTAGGCAGAGTGCAGATTTCCAGGACTACCATTGGTGCTACTCTGCCATTAGAGAAGGGAGCTGGTAATTTGTGTAACGAGCCAGCACTTCTGCACTCGGAGGACTTGGGGAGCCTTGGATTCCATCTCATGGCAGTCCAAAACATTGAAAAAGCCAAAGATGCCTTTAAACGCCCCTACTCCCTCCTAGCTGATTCTGTAAGGCAGAAGTCATGTTAGGACAGGAATAGCAGAAGAATGGAGTTACAATAGTTATGGGTTTGGTGTGGATTTTCTTTTCCCTGCAAATGTTGCCATATTTTTTCTCATTTGTTCAAAAAAATACATCAGCTCTAAATAAATCACAGTCTTGGCATAAGTGTTTTTCCTGTACAGTCTGGAAAATCTCCATAACTTGTGGCCATTTAAAAGACATTAAAAATCCCAAACAAATTTATCTTACATTATATTATAATATATTTCATCTCTCTATACCAAGGGCTTCCAGCCACAAAGGTGGCAGAGTTATCCGTTTTATCAGCCATGGTGCCGTACAATTAGACTGCTCCAAGTACATTTTTGGCTTCTGCTAATGCTGAAGCCTGGTTTGCTTCCAGTAACGCTGGGAGAATTTTTTATATAAGTGTGTTGCCTGAAAGACGCTTTTCAGTTACTATTGTAAGTAGTGTTGAGTCACTAAATACTGTGTGTTTTTAATATTAATTCTTCCCAAAGGAATGCTTTTCAAAATACTTTGAGAGAAACAGGGCAGTAGTCATCGCTGTATGTTGTAGCACCTTGTGTTCAAACTGAATTTGCCTCTCGTAGCAAAGCTGTATTGTTTATACGGGGGGTGTTTTGCTTAAACCAAAGGATGGTTAATGTGCCATCCAAGGAGAACTCTGCCACCTCAGTAACAGATGGGAAGAAATTCAGCAGCGTCAGCAACTTTCAAATCACTTTTTTGTTTAATGAAAGCAATTGTAACTGGTTAGAGAATAGAATCATAGAATTGTTTAGGTTGGAAAAGACCTTTAAGATCATGAAGTCCAACCGTTATCTTGGAGCTATGGAATTCCATTATCTCCAGCTCTGTCCATTATTGAATGACTGAAAACCTTTCAGGGTTTCAGGCTGTGTTTGTACCACTTCTTACTATAAAACTGGTCTGATGCTATTCCTTATAAACCCCTCAGGGTGGGGCCATGTGTGAACAGGGAGTGCCTGTTAGGCAAGTTCGACCGAACACTTTGGTTGTTCCTCAGTCTGAGGGTAGTGAAAACTATTCTTTTTGCGTAGAAGAAAACTTGTTTGATCTTTCCTTTAGAAGTCCTGCTGAAGTGTATTTTGGAAAGAGGGCTTGGTATTTGTTATGAAGCAGTCTTTGTGTCATGTTTGATAGCCATTAAGATCTGCTAAGGTTGGCTGAGTTACAAGCTTTTGAGAAATTCTTGTTCACTGTACTTGGTAGATACTTGTAAGAGCTGGAAAGCTCGGTTCCCTCTGAGTCCTGCCAGCACAGAGCCCTGCTTTGGCCAAGGGCTGGCAGGACCTTCCTGTAATTGCAGTTGTATGACTGTGGCCCAGATCAAAGTTGGGGGTGGGGCTGGAGCTGAGAACAGGAAGACTGGGAGCAAAAAAAAAACCCCCAACAATGCCCATCCAGGATGAGGGTGCAGGAAAGGGGAAGGTCCTTAATTTCAGTGCAGAAGGTGTAGAAATGCATTGCCCAGGAGGAGACTAAGCGATCCCATAGGCAGAGCACTGAACTGGATTGTGGGAGACAGAGGACCTGTTCTTGGTTCACCTGCATGGTCTTGACATGTCCTTCTGTCATGGTGAGTTATTTTCTCATTGTAAATTTATGTCACTTGTGCTGGTGGCTCCTTTGTGAAGTACTTTGAGATGTTCCAAAGCGAAGCACCAAACACACAAGCTAAGTGTCGGTGAATATCACGCATTTCAGGGAAGTTGGATGAGAACTGGCAGGAGGAAGAGAGAAAGCTGGGAGGTGGCTTGGAGGTGCCAACAAAGAAACTGCTGAAGGGAGGAAAGAGAGATCTGGAACAGGTGGCACAAAAAGAAAAAACTGACACCTGAGAATCCAAATCCAATAGTTATGTTAAGAGTTTCATCAAGTCAAGAGTAGTATGTGTATCTGGAGAGCTGTTACATATATTGTCGTCTTATGGAGTGGAAGGAAGGAGGCTTTATGAAAGTGTCATTGTCTGGCTGCAGTGGCGTGAGTGGTGTGTAGAACTCAAGAAGAAGGACCATTTATATGGACATCAGGGAAGAAAATTATCAAGTGCCACGTGGGAAACTATTAGAGAAGCCAGAGATGATGAACAGAGGAATAAAGAACTGACTTTAAATTCCAGAGAGTTGTACTAGAGAGGAAACTATCCAGCGGGACTTTTCTGAAGTAGACCCTTATGGAAGTTCACAACAAAAAAGTAAAAGTATGGTTTGTTCAATAGAGAAATACAAAAGATGCCGTTGCTGTAGAGGGAGGCTGGCTTGTCATACAGAAAGGAGTACACAGGCTGGACGATTGACGTGAAATGTGGAAGGGTATGTGGAAGGAGAGTGTCTGCTCCTTTAAAGATACCTGATCAAAGGAACCATAGACAAGAACATACAAACCTGATGGGAGGCAGTGATAAGAACAAATCTGGTCAGTCACTCTAATTGGTAAAGATATGTGGAGTGTAAGAGTGTGGTTTTTACAGAAAGATTATGTGACTAGAGACCTTGCCAGATTGGGATGATAAGGAAAGGGTGGGAGGCAAACACAGAGAGACATAAAACCTGACCAATAAGCATAACAAAGACAGTAACAGAAACCAGTCTGGTCCCATTAACTGACAGGCTATCAAGAAATTGCAGGCAAACTGGGACTTTGCAGCTGATAAGGATGTAAACCTGAGGGTCTAGCATCAGTGGTTCGAGGTGCCATAGCCCTCTGGCTCTTGGTGGGTCCTACAGACTTTGTACCTGGAGTGTTGGCTATTGAGGGGACCAGTATGAGTGGACTGGGTGCCAGTTACTATGGCCAGAGCGGGGCTGTAGGTGCCCCTGGCCTGTGGTGTCGTCAAGTGGAGTGAGTGGGGTTCTCGGTGGCAGCTAGTTGGGGTGGCAATGGTGTGTGCCCCAGAATCCAGCTTCCTGGGGGTCTGGCATGAGTGAGTGGCTTAGCACCAATGGCTGGAGTGGGACAGCAGGTCACAGCGCATGTGCCTGGTGCTGGCTGTTGGGAGGGCGAGTGCCTTGTATCTTCCCCAAATGGGTGTATGGGGGGTTTGCACCAGCAAACTTCAAGCTGGACAGTATGGGGGGGCCTTAATCCGGGCAGGCAGGGGCTCGTAGTATCCAGGGGGACCCATGAGCGTTGGGTACTTATTGGACGAGTGTGTGAATGCTGCACGTTTGCAGCGAGCATCAAGCTGGACCAGCCAGAGAGCAGGGGACCTGTGGGGTGAGTCGGAGGGCTGGGGGCTGGGCAGGGGTGCCAAGCAGCAGGGGGCCATGCAGGTACTTCAGGAATCCATGAACATGCGGTCGCAGAAAGTTGTGAATCTCTGTTAGGAGGAAATTTGGCTCAAAGCTTTAGAGGCTTGTAAGTCTTGAGGGTCGGCTACCACCTGGTGGGGATTCATCAATGGAAAATGTGACCTTACTTCTTGAACAAATAGGCCGTATGGGGCTTCACGTGGGGGACTAGTTTCATGGTGCCACTACAAACACGTTAAAGGAGTGGAAGAAACTAAGGACAGAGAAGCGAACAAATCAGAAGTATCAAAGATGAAAAAAAATAACAGAGCTTAACTAAGTTATTGCATGGTGCAACAGTATAGTAATTAAACAGGAGTATCGCAATGGGAGGTAATAGATGAAATGTTTGATAGCTCAGAAATCTCACAGCTTCTTTCTTTTAATACTTTTAAGTTTGAGGGAGATTCTAGCAAGACCAAAAAGTCTTGCTAGAATGGTGGCTTTTGTACCACCAGAAAATAGCTCGGCAGTATTAACATTTGGCAGAGTTTCCACTGTGAGTGGTTTTATGTGCCAGAATTCCTCAGCAAAAGACTAAAAAAAGAACTGAAAGTCTTTGGTGAAAATACAGCGTCAAGGTTGCTCCCAGTGTATGTACAGCAGGGAGGTAGCTGTGGTGTTCGTGGCTGCAGGACTAAGTACCCAAAGGCTAGGAATACCGATCGGCTTGTGCATCCCTGTCTTTCCAAACGTCTTTTTGACTCTTTCTGCTTTTATTTTGTCCTCCCCAACACTTGTCCCTCTTTCCTCACCTTCTCCCATGATCTAGTTTCTACTCCCAGAAATGTTTACGGATTGTATCCTGATTTAAAATACATAAACCCCTGAGAGAGGGACCAGATCCAGTCTCCTGTTCCTACTGTATCCTTTGCAGGACACAGAACCAGGCTGTCCTTTTTTTTTTTTTTTGATCTCATGAACCTTGACTTTGTTGGCTGGAGACTGGCTCTGTTTCCAGTGGCAATGGTTTCAGGGGATATGGCCACCGCCTTGGTGGGCTGGACATGAAGACCTCTAAACTTTGTGCTTTCAACCACTGTTCAGTGTGACAAAGAAACCAAGGAAGAACTCTGGTGCTGCTGCTGGATGTTATTTTATTTTTTTCCTAACCATGTGGCCAGTAATAGTTTGTATTTCAAACGCTCAACCCTGAAATCTGCCTCCAAACAGGACAGTTAGAAAAGAACATTAAATGAGAAGAATCATGCTGAGACATTGCAGGTCTGTCTGGTTGTGGAGGCCAATGTTTTGATTAGTACAAGGAGGGGGGATTGATTTCAGTGGGTACATTTGATAGCGTCGTCACTGCTTATCGCTGAGTCTCGCATGTCCTGCTGTGGCTTCGCTGTTCAAGTGTGGAAGAAATAAACTGAGCTCAGCTGAGTTGTTAACAGCGAGGGGTCTAGTGACATTTGAGGTGTACCAGGGCTAACGGAGGTATCCCTGTAAGGTTGGCAGATACGGCCTGTGGGAGACCTGTGCCCTTCTGGAAGAGCAGCTGAGAACCACTCCGCACCACAGAACCATTGCCTGCTGTTGCAGGAACCCATACATACAATGTGGGTGCCCCGCAGTACTGTAGAATGAGTTTGCCCATGCATATGATCCATGCAAAACACATAAGGTAAATCTGCATTAATGCTATAGTACTAACTAGCACTAAAGACTGGCTGTAGTCTAGCTTTTAAAAGAATATTGTATTGGGTTAACCACTCTGACCTATCCCGTAAGAACTCTCGTGCTCAAGGAGAGAAATATTGAACTCTTACTAAATTCAGAACATAAATATTTTGTGTAGCTGAGATTTAAGACTTCTGAAGAGAAGTTTGAAAACAGATTTGCTTAATGTATACTTAAAAAAAGCCAAACAGTTCTCTCCCTTCAGCACCCATTACAAATAATAAATTATACATACGTATATGTACCTTCTTCCCTGAGAATATCTGAGTATCCTTTACAGTAGTGCTTTAAACCTTGCAATGGCCAATTGAGCCCAGATATTGCTGACATCTTAGGAACCAATTAAGATACTTGCCAAAAAGAATGAAGCCCTTGATGTAGCAGTGAACAGAACCCAGTCCTCCTGACTTCCTGCTTTTACGGCACCATCAACTGTTGTCACCATCTCGCTTTTCTCTTGTCCCATTTGCAAAAGCCCCAACTTAGCTCCAGGGACCTTTTTTTTCCCCTTCTTGTTACCGTATGAGAGGCTTTGCTTCTCAGTCCTTCCTCTGGGCTGCTGGTCATCTCCCTCCTGCTCTGTTCCTTGCAACTCCTCCAGCTACCTGGAGCTACTCCTGCTCTCCGGCAGCAACAGCAGCAGCGAGTGCTAGAGGCTGTGAGGGGCTGTGGAGAAGGATGCAGGAGCTGGTACTGATGTCTGTAGGTAGGTAGGGAAATGGACCTGGAGCAGAGAGTTAATATGGCTGTGCCCCCCCCCCTTTCTTAAAGTGTCTCTGGGTTGCAGAAGTTAGTGTTGCTTGTTCTTCTCTGGGCCCTTCCACATAGCATTGTCTGGATTTGTTTTTTCTTGGTTCCTCACAGCGTCTTCTGGCTATTGCTGTGTCTCATCCTTTCTGACTGAGCCCTTACCCTCTCAGGACCTGATCTCGTGTACGGATACTGTCTCACACAGAAAAATCTGGAATTGTTATGTAGGAAATGAGTGACGGAACTGATTGCAAGGTCTGGTGGAAGGGAAAAGTGATTTTCTTCTGCAGGATCTCAGAAGTTTCCCACTCTCACTCATTCTCTTACAGATTTTGCTCACTCATAGCCACATACTCACAAATGTCAGCTCATGGGCCTGGTGGTCACTGGTGACCAGGATCACTTGTGTACAATGCAGAAGACCGGGGTGCTGGCTATCCTGGCTCCTAGGTTCTCATTCACTGGTGGCAATAGACTGATCTGGGACTTGCCATTGATTCCCTTCAGGAATGAGTCCTGGTTGGGATCTTCTGCGTCATTATTTTGCCTTACCCCTTTATAAGCCTTAGGCAAAATTCTTTAATTTCATAGTTCTCTTGTATTCCTCTGCTGTGCATTTTAAGGCTCCATTTTTTTCCTCCATCTTCCTGACACTTGATTTTAGGTAATTTTGTTCCTCTTCATTCATTTGGATTAAGTCCCCATATAGGGTGCTCTGTAGCAATTAATGAATTCTTTTTCTATTAATCCTTATTTTGTATTTTTTTGTGTGCTTTCACATGTGCACACACTTATATACATAATTCCTTCATACTAATCTTAAATATATGGGTGTTTTTTTTTCCAAATCTCTACATGTAAAAGGAAAGATAGTAAATGGGTACGGGTAAAATACCATGGATTATGGAAAGGAAAAACTCAGATTAGTTATGGGTAATGAACTCAAGCTATTTATAAAGTACTCATGAGAAGTGAGAAAGCAAGATTGTTGCTGTTTTTTTGCGTGGAAGTATTGGTGGTCAATCTTTTGGCATGTTACCGGCTATTATGTGTAAGTGCACAGTTCAAATCCATTTCTCTGTGCTGTTCTGATAACCTTATTAACAGGAAAATAAGACTGAGATTGCAGAAGTGCAGTAAAGGGCATAAAATGGCTGGAACATAGATTACAAGTTGAGAGAGAAAAAAGAACAAGCTTTTGCTTGTCTATTTAGGAGAGAGTTGGGGGGCAAGGAGGGTGTGGGATCCCACCGTGGGCCAGGACCCTGAAGGGAAACGCAAATATAAACCAAAATCATTGGCAAAGAGTATAAGTCAGGGTCAAATGCTGTTCCTGGTTCTGCTGAGTAAGAAAATCAATGGGACTTGTCCTGAGGTCAGATAATATCAGCAGAATCTGCAGTATTAACATTTTGCCCATCATATAGATGTGGTTATAGGTTAAAAATAGTCCAAGCACAGCACAGTTTGGGCAGATGGATTTTTTTTTTTTAATAGGATTTAAAGTAAAGATCTTCTAAGCTCAGAAAGGCCTGCTGAGAATTAGCAGGCAAACCAAAATATTTTCCTGCCCTACTTTCCCTGCTCAGCCCTTCCCATGCAGACCCATGAAATACAGAAAGCTGTGGAATCTCATAAAAAATCCTCACTGGCTCAGTAGGTTTTACGGGGCCTGTGCTCTAATCCACTCCTGCCTCTTTCATGGCTCTCAGCTGCTCTTTAAAATAGTTGAAGGGTTTTCATTTTCTGTCTGTGTGCTTGAGCTCATGGTACACACGCATCAGAGCTGTAGGCAAAGACCTGTAGCTGAGAGCGCACCCGCAAGGGTGGTAGGAGCAGGGTGTTGTTCGGCATTTGGTGGCTGAGCAAAGGCTTTCCCGTTTGTGCTAAAAGCCCTGTAGGTTCTCTGATGGATGATGGAGATTTTCCTCAATCATTCGCTCTTGGGGTGAAGTTTCTTCCTTTCCACTGTACAAAGAATTGCAAGTCTGAGTGATGACTGATCGTGAGAGCGCTGGACCCAGGCGTGCACAGGTTCACTCCACACCATACCTGGCTCCTCTGTCATGGCAGGTTTGCTGGATACAACCTGTACCCAGGCTGTGTTTGTTGTGGTGAAGTCTGGAAGCCCAGGGCAACTCCTTCACTGTTCCTTTGGTTCCATTCTGCCACAAGGAACTTCTGTGACATCTAGGCAACCCTGCCTACTCTGGCTTAGAGATAGAGGTGTCCGAGCCTCTGGCTGCAGAGAGCATGGGAATTGTGTTCCAGTGCAACAGCCAGAGGTAGAGGTGATGATTTGCCTGACTTCTGTGTTTTAAAAAGCATAAGTCTAATGCAATTTCCTGGCACATCTGATGTTGACTATTTCCAACATCAAGAAAACAGCAATTAAGCAGTTAATCCTAAAATATAACCTTGAGAAGGAAAGTCATCTCTACACTTTTAACTCTGATTAAGTGTAATTTGTTGTACTAATTTGAGAAAATGCTGAAATTTAGGGCAGCTCTGTACAACTCAGCACAGCGGCATTTGGGGTCTGATTTTAGACTGAGAAAATCTGTCCTTCATCATTTCCATGCTGCTTTACAGATTTAGCTTCAGCAGCAAGTTGTAGCTTGCTGCTGTGTGAGAATGTCCTGGTGGCTTGGAACAGGCACCCGTAGCTCGGTGCTGACCTCCCATATAGCTTGGGAGTGGAGATGTGCCAGTGTCACGGATGGAGTGGGAGGGAGGCAAAAATATTGTTTATTGGTGTAGACTGTTCAGTACAAGTGGTCATCCTGCTCAGCCGCTAGCAGGGCAACTCTGCTGAGGAAGTGAGATCTTCACAGTGTTTTTTTTATGCAGTTTTGTGGCTCTGAATTGGATATGATTGCCCAGATACAGGGCTCAATAAATTAAGTGTTGAAATTAAAGCTTAAGATATGCTTTTATGTCATTTTCTAACTTGATATACCTTCACGGGTTAAGAGAATTTGTGGAGATGCTGTTATGAAATGCAACAAACCTGGAAAAGTCATTAGGTGAGCAGTAGAGAAAAGAAGAGAAGTGCAAATGAAGGAGGAGAAGGCACCAACCTTCCAAAAAGCAAAATCTGATCTAGCACAAGATGTACAGGTTCAAGTTAGGGCACTGGCAGTCAATACTCCTAACGTGCTCAAAGGCAAACTTAGGTCATCATTAAAAGAGTGTGGTAACAAACCTTAGGTGATCGCCAGCTCCTCTTCAGGCTCAGGCTTGGCAGTTTCAGATTTAGGTGGTTGACTTCGGAGAGGCACTTAGGAGTAAGCAGGAGCAGAAATAATGTTATTAGAGTTAGAGGAGAGCAACAAGGATGATGAGGGGACTGAAGCATCTCCCCTATGAGGAAAGGCTGAGGGAGCTGGGCTTGTTCAGCCTGGAGAAGAGAAGGCTGAGAGGGGACCTCATCAACATGTACAAATATTTCAAGGGTGGGGGGTCATGAGGACAGAGCCAGACTCTTCTTAGTGGTGCTCAGAGAGAGGACAAGGGGCAATGGGCACAAACTGAAACATAAGAGGTTCCATTTGAACATGAGGAAGAACTTCTTTACTTTGAGGGTGACAGAGCTCTGGCCCAGGCTGCCCAGGGGGGCTGTGGAGTCTCCTTCTCTGGAGATATTCAACCCCTGCCTGGATGCTGTCCTGTGCCCCCTGCTCTGGGTGAGCCTGCTTGGGCAGGGGGGTGGGACTGGGTGATCACTGTAGGGCCCTTCCAGCCCCTGCCAGTCTGGGATTCTGTAACTCTGTATATGTTTCCAAGAGAGTGAGTGCGTAGTACCTGGGTACTTGTGTAGTCTTTTATAATGCAAACCTGACCCCTTTTGCCTGTTAAAAGAGGCACTGACAGGCTCTAAAGAAAATGCTGTCAGTCTTTCCCAGCAGCGAAGAAGGTGACTGATCTTCATATTACTCCTTGCCTGTACTTTTGATTCTCGCTCTCTATTTTTATACCCAGGTCTCTGTTCCCACTGGTTCTGTGCCACTCTTTGATGCTTAGCTTCCTACTTTATCCGAGCTGTGTGGACAAAAGCGAAGGGAAAAGGAGACATCAGCATCCCTTATCAGCATCATTTGGGAACACAGTAAACCCAGAAGGACGAGCACAAAAGCCCTAGGATGTTGAGGGGAAATAAATAGGGGAAATCAACATAAGTGAGTGGATGATCCATTAAAAAGGAAAGAGGTAGGAGGACTGGTGGAAAATGGGGTAGAAAATGAAGGAATGAACTAGAGGTAGAAGATGGAAAGGAAAAAGGAGAATATTCAATGGAAAGAGGCAAGATGGAGAAAGGATTATAAACTGAAATTAAAAAAGGGGAGGAGAGTATAAATAAAAGATGGAAACTTGAAGTTAAGCTGTGGGTAGTAATTGGAAGAGGAAAAAAAACCCCCACATGGAACAAATACTTAAGAGGGAGAATAGATAGACAAGAACAGAAGAAAAGGATGGGTTTAAAAGCCAGACTGTGAACAGGAAGACAACACTGGCAGATTCAGAGCTGTCAGGCCAGCGTGGATGTCCGGTTAGGAGAGCTCGGGAGTCATCAGCCGAGCCTTGGACTGATAGGACCATCCAAGCCTAGTGGAAAATCTTGTTTAATAGGATAAATAGCATCACAGAAGGTGATAAAGGAAAACGCACCAACCAAAACCTTCCAAAACCTTCAAGAAAGCATTTGGCAGTAGGAGGAGCACTTACAGGCTTTGTGGTGACTAGAAAGGTGAAAGTTACTTTGTCAATGCCCAAGTTGTTAACGTCCTTCCATTTAGAATGGCACGGTATGTAACATTATGGTCAATAAGTTACTGAAAGGGTTTTGAAGTCATCAGAAAAATAAAGCAGAAGACAAACAGAAAGTGTCAGAGACATCCATCCTTAAATTTTAGACTAGAAGTGAGAAATAATTGTATGTCCACTGGCAACCAGGAGAAGCAAAGAAATGTATTTTCTGTGTATCTCTGTTGTATGTGGTTTGTCTGAATTCAGGTTTACGACACTGACCTCTCTCCATACCCCAACCCACCACCACTTTTTCTTTCCGTGCTGTTGTCTAGAGTAACAGCAAGTACACGACTTCAAAGAAATAGTGACCCGAATACAAACAGGATTTTTTCTGGCTGTTTAGCCGCCTTGGTTCCCATACCACTGATGTTTTAAATAGTCTGGCTTCAGGTGTTTGTGATACAAAATACAATTCTCACCAGTTAGATTCATACCAATGTGAAAAATGGATTTAGGGAAGGAAATGAAAGAACAGAGCCAATCCAGCTGAGCAACTGTGGGTATGAATCCCTTTCATTCCTGCCTTTATGTGGCCTTATCATCTCTGGGGTCTTCCTGACAGTACTTGAGCCCTGGGAAGTCACCAGAAACCACCCTGTAGATATTCTCCTTCAGAGAAGGGGGGTGGGGTGGGAGGGGTGAGGGAGTGGCACAACTGCAGCAAGTAGGGTGCAGAGAATGGAGGAACCCCAAGAGAGTGAAGTGAAAGATGGACTTGGACTGAAGAAGTAGGGTGAGCATTCCCTGATATTACCAAGATGTTTTTTTCATAGATCTCATGAGCACCTATGGGCTAGAAGGTGATGCTACAGTCCACCATCCCACTGGAAAAAAACTGTAGGAAACTCCACAAATCTGAGTCATTCCCTTACAATTTACAGGTATTGTTTTCCACTGTGGTTGATGTAATCTGGCCTGTGACTGATGGATGTTTCTTTCCTCTGGACTTGATTTAATTCTAAGGCAGGCAGACAAACTGTAGGCACCACACGAAAGCAGGCACATAAAGAAAAAAATCTATTTTTTTTCTAGAGAATGACACGGTTTACCTGCTTGTTAATGGCTAAACTATATGAATTTTCTGGACTTGTCTCCATATATTTTTGCACACTATTTTATAGAATCATAGAATGTCTTGGGTTGGAAGGGACCCCTAGCCCAACCCCCCTGCAGGGAGCAAGGACACCTTTAACCAGATCGGGTTGCTCAGAGCCCTGTCCAACTTGGTCTTGAATGTTGCCAGGGATGGGGCCTCCACCACCTCTCTGGGCAACCCCTGCCAGGGTTTCACCACCCTCATTGGAAAGAATTTCTGCCTTAGATCCAGTCTAAATCTCCCTTGCGTTAGTTTAAAAACATCACCCCTTATCCTGGCACAGCTGGCCCTGCTAAAAAGATTTTCCCCATCTTTCCTCTAGGCTCCCTCCCACTGAACAGCCACAATCAGGTCTCCCCACAGCCTCCTCTTCTCCAGGCTGAACAACCCCAACTCTCCCAGCCTGGCTTCACAGGAGAGGGGCTCCAGCCCTCAGATCATTTTAGTAGTCCTCCTCTGGACCTGCTCCAACAGGTCCATGTCCTTCTGTGCTGGGGACCCCTGAGCTGGATGCAGGGCTCCAGGTGAGGTCTCGCCAGAGCAGAGTAGAGGGGCAGAATCCCCTCTCTCACCCTGTTGGCCATGCTGCTGGGGATGCAGCCCAGTAGGCAGAAGTTGTGTGTGCATTTATATGGTAGGCAAGTAATCTCACTGTTGCTAAAATCCCGTGTGCTAACAAGACTGCATGCATAAATCTAGAGCCTGATCCTGGTGACTTCCCACCAGTTCAGAAAGGATCTAGATCATGATATTGAGTCATTGCACATCATGTTTCAGGGACATGATTTTTCTGAAGGTGAAATTATTTAGAAAGAAGGAAAATGTCTTCCCAGGTGTTGAAATACCTTTGAGTTCCGTTAACATGTACTTTCCCATCTGCCTTTTTTCTGATACGTCTTTCTCTCTCCTTTTGCTGTGTGAGACTCGGAAATATCCAGGAGAAGGACTCTGCATGGTGTTCTGTAATGAAGCAAATTGAACACAGATTTATTGCTGCTCAAGCAAATTGAGGTGATTCTAGTTCCAATGTCATATAAAAACTTCCCTTGTGCGGGTATGATTTGAAATGGATGAACTTTCCAGGCCCCAGATACCTACAGAACCGTATCTCTGTATAATTGTATCACTCCCGAGGGAAATCTCTGCACAGAAATACTTCTGTGGCACTGCATTGCACTGCATTACACTGCTGCTAATTCAGGCAATTCTGTACATAGGACTGTTTCAAGGAAGGCTCGCATAGGAATGCGGGGACTTCTCGTGCCGAAATAGTTCTGTTGCTACAACCTCTAGCATAGGTACATGCCGATGTGTTACTGTCCTGCTGTATATTTAATTTTCTTCTGGTAAAATCAGTGCATTCTTTGCTACGCCCATATGTTTGTACTCACATTAAAGGACTTGTACTGTTTAATTTAACCAAGCTAATTAAAGTGGTGCCATTTTTGTATGTCAGCAAAGCCCAACAGGCCTGTGCATAACCTTAACCCGAACCCTAACCCTGGCAGTACCCAGTTACTTCAAGGGTTACCGGGTTTATCAGCAAATAGGTGGTTGGACCTGGTATCTTCTATCAGCTGGTTTTGCTGCAGAGATGGATTCTGATGCTCTTGCTCATGGGGATGGAGCTGAACGCACCCACTGGGTACATTTTTATTTAGTGAGCTGTGAGGGTGTTTCAGAATTTGATGCTTAGATGAAATTTCAAGAAATTACCGGAAAACAAAACTCTAGGGGAAAAAAAAGCTAGAAACCCCCCCACCTCAGTCAGTGAAACTGAAATGATGGGCTTTTGTGTTTCAATTTTTGCCCTTTACTAGAAAAATCAATATTACTACAGAGCAGATCCTGGAGTGTTTTATCAATGGAAGTTTTTCCCTGAATTAAAAATCAAGGCCTGCAAGGCTGACATAGCATCACTACTGAAGCTGAGGGAAATAACTAAAATTTTTGCAGCCATTGATGAATTTTATATGGATTTAAAGGGTCTCAGGGAACATTTAATCAGAACAGAACAAATTTCAGTGTGTCATTTGTAAACTGTGTAGTCAGCATAAACTATATAAAGCTACGCTGTGAGAAAGACCATTACATTTCTACAGCACTACTGCATATGAGCCAAGCTACAGTGTTAATTTGTGAAATAAAAATCAGAACTGATTTTATTGGTGCTGTACGACTTAAAAAAAGGCATGAAGCCAGACAGTCCTAGGACTTCTGTAATTAGGAGAAAAATTTTCTAAGAACATGAGGTTGAGAAACCTGTTTGATGGGAATGAAGATGTTACGGAATATAGAATCATAGAATCACAGAATTGTTTAGGTTGGAAAAGCCCTTTAAAATCATCAAGCCCAACTGTTTCCCTACCCCTGCCATCCCACCCCCAAATCCTGGCCCTCAGCACTGCGTCTGCCCAGCTGTTAAATCCCCCCAGGGGTGAGGACTCGACCCCTTCCCTGGGCAGCCCCTTCCAGTGCCTGACAGCCCTTGCAGGGAAGGAGTTTTTCCTGATGTCCAACCTAACCCTGCCCTGGCACAACTTGAGGGCATTTTTCCTCGTTCCATCACCTGTTACCAGGGAGCAGAGACCAACCCCCACCTCACCGCACCCTCCTGTCAGGTTCTAGAATGGCTCAGTTAAGCATGCGCGCATTATCTCTGTTCGGTTTTATGTTCTGTGGTGTTTTGCAAAACTTTGGATGTGCGCAGTCTTAGCTGTCCACAGAGAGACAGGACATGGTTGAAGATGAAGTTGGGTAGAATGTAAATGGTGAGGTGGGCTGGGATTTGAGTGTTTGCCAGCCCTTCCTTGCTGGGGGACCCAGCTGGAAAGCACTAGAGCAGAGCACAAATGTCCATCAGAAGTAACTCTGGGGTCTAGGATCAGTGTGAAAGATTCCTCGCTGGTAGTAAAAAAACCCCTGGAGAAGTGATCGGTGCATCTCGTTCACACGCTGGAAGTAAAATCAACTTGTGGGTAGAAAGGCATTGCCTACAGAGATGAGTTTTGGTTTTCTACCACTTCTTAGCGTGGGCATTGTCTGTTTCCGGGAGAGCCTGTACCGACGTGTTCCTTGAGATAGGGCCTTAGATGATGCCAATGTTGCCGTGGCTTTGGGCTTTTTATTGGTGCGCCGTTAGGTCTGTTAGAGGACTTTGTGGCTGTACGTGTGGGAGGTGTGGGGCAGAGAGAATCTGTGGACTGTCTGGCTGAAACCACTATTGTCTGCAAAACTGAGGGTGTGTCCCTTCAGGCTCCTGTTTTATATGATGACTGCAAGTTGTTTTGACACGCAGCCGCATAATCCATGCATATCAGTGCTGCTATAGCCTTTTTTTTAATAGCTTTTAGCAGGGTGTTGGGTTTTGGTTTGGGGGATTTTTTTGTGAGGCTGTCGGGGAATTTTGTTATGAAGCTGTGAATATTGTGATCTTGAAGGTGGGTAGCTAGCCAGAAATATGAAGCTGATTTTTTTTTTTTTTTAAGTGTTTGGCTCCTGTTTAGACAACTGGATGAAATGGGCACACTTCCACGTGTTCTAGGCACTTGGCATCTCTATCTGCCCTTCTTGGTCTGCACAGACCACGTTTATTCTACTTAAAAAGTTAAGCAGGGTTGGGTGGTTCCGCAGGACTGTTTGCACAGAGCGGGGTACTGGGCACATTCGAATAAATATGAGGGCAATTATTTGGGCCACAAAAATGGGCTAAAAAGTAAATGAACCCATCAGCCAAAAGATAAACGGGGTAATCCTGCGCTTAATGTTGTCTCTCCTGATAATGGTGGCCACTGGTAGAGGCTGATAGGCTGGTAACTGTTCTTAGCAGTGCTGAGTCAGACTGAGGGCAATTGCCCTCTGGGGTTTGTGCATCAGGTGCCTTACAGTAAAACCTTTTGGAATTTATACTGTAAGGTTGTGCTCTCAAAAGTCATCCCCCACATGGTGAGGGGTGCCCAGGCCCACAAGGGGCAATGAGGTTTTAGCTGAATGTTGGGGTCACCCTCTCCCCTTGATAGACCAGTCCAATCCAGAGAGGATTCATTGGACATTGCCAAAAACCTTTTTGGGGTAAGCAAGGAAAAAACCAATAGGGAGAGGAATACTAACAGAGAAGTGGATTCTGCACTGGATAGCAGGTACAACAGAGTCACACCCCTGGAGGACTAAGTCCTGTGGTTTGTCTCACTAAATAAGTCAGCTTAGTGACTTAGGTGTTGCATGAATGAATGCTTAAGCTTATTGTCTTTGCTGGGATTTGTGGTATTGGGGTAAACCAGCCCTCACCCCTGCTGCTAAGTTTGCTCAATTTCATGGCCCCATTTTTTGTCTGTCCTCCATCATGAGGGTAGAGGGCAAAAAACCTGTAACTGGAAAACAGATTGTGTTGCATGTCTCCATCTCAGCTGCACTTGATCACCTTGAGCCTGCCTATTGCATTGGGTGAGGAACCGAAGCCCACCTTAAACGCTGGGAGCTCGGGGGTGTGACTTGCAGAATTTTACCAGCCGAGCTGCTCTCGGGGCCCAGCGGCTGCAGCGAGGGTGAGAGGGAGCTGAGCGGGGAGGAGGGTGGAAGCGGGGCAGGGGGGCCCCGGCCAGAGGGGGCTGCAGCAAGGATGAATCTGCGAGGGAGCAGAGGGGCAGGTCTCCAAGAAAGAGGTCGTCAAACGTACTGCAGCAGCAGCAGCGCACAGACAGCACCAGACCTGGCTGGAGGCCCGTTTTTTTTCGGAGCCCTGCGCTGATTTAACCCTCCCAAGCGGATGTGCTTCAGCACTGCAGCAGCAGGTCCACAAGTGCAGGCGGTTTGCGGCCCTTCCTCCCCCCCCCACCCCGCCCCCGCGCCCCCGAAGCTTCAGCGGCGAAGTCGGGGCGGAGACGAGGGGAGGCGGCGGCGGCGGCGGTGCGGGAGCCGCCCCCCGCCCGGCTCAGCGGCGAGGGCCCGCGGCCACCGGCAGCGCGGGGCCCGGCTCCCCGAGGGGCCGCAACACGTGGGTGAGGCGGGGGCGGCGGCGGCGGCGGGGCGGGGGGGGCGGTGGCGCCGGGGGGGGGCGGGCGGCGGCCGTGCCGCTGTTCCCTGCCCAGGTGCTGAACCGGAGCCAGCCGCGGCTCAGCGTCCGCCCCCGCCTCCTCCCGCGCGGCAGCTGGAGCAGGGGAAAGCGGATCCGGTGAGTCCCGGTCCCTCCTCCTTCCTCCTCCTCCTCCTCCTCCCCGGAGCCTCCCTCTCGGGCAGCCGGCGAGCATGGACCGGGCGGCGGCGGGGCCGGAGGCGGCCAGCGGCTGCTGCTCGCCGCTTGCATGAGGCGACCGGGCGGCGGCGGGGAGTGAGGCCGGGCCAGGGCCGGGCGAGGCGGCTCCGGCAGCTCCCCCCCCCCACCCCCGCCGGCCATGGCGGTGGCTGCTCGGCGGAGCCGCGGCGGGGCGGTGGTGCTGGGCCTGCTGCTGCTGCTGGGGCTGGGCGGCGGGCGGGCGGCGGGCGGGCCGCTCCGCTACTCCGTGCGGGAGGAGCTGCCGCACGGAGCCTTCGTGGGCAGCGTGGCGAGCGACCTGGGCGTGGATCCGCGGCGACTGGCGGCGAGGGGAGCGCGGCTGACCTCGGGCAGCGGCCGGCAGTACCTGGAACTGGAGCTGGGCCGCGGGGCGCTGCTGGTGCGGGAGCGCATGGACCGCGAGGCTCTCTGCGAGCTGAGCCCCGCCTGCTTCCTCAGCCTGGAGCTGGTCATCGAGCAGCCCATCGAGGTGCACAACGTGGAGGTGGAGGTGCTGGACATCAACGACAACGCGCCCCACTTCCCCCGCCAGGATTACCGCCTGGACATCAGTGAGTCCGCCTTGCCCGGCGCCCGCTTCCACATCGAGAGCGCCCAGGACCCTGATGTGGGCACCAACTCTGTGCAGAGCTACCAGCTCAGCCCCAGCCGCCACTTTGCCCTGGACCTTAAAGGCTTTCAGAGCGGCAGCAAGCTCCTGGAGCTGGTGCTGCAGCAGCCGCTGGACCGGGAGCAGAGTGCCCTGCAGCAGCTGGTGCTCACGGCTGTGGATGGTGGGGACCCCCCCAAGTCCGGCACGGCCCAGATCTCTGTGCGAGTCGTGGATACCAACGACAACCCACCTGCCTTTGACCGCTCCACCTACACCGTGAGCCTTCTGGAGAACGCCCTGCCTGGCACGCTAGTGGTCAAACTCAATGCCTCAGACCCTGATGAGGGCTCCAACGGGGATGTGATCTACTCCTTTGGCAGCTACACCCCAGAGAAGGTGAGGCAGCTCTTTAGTGTGGACCCACACTCAGGGGAGGTGCGGGTTAATGGTACCTTGGACTATGAAGAGGCATCCTCCTATGAGATCTATGTGCAAGCCACTGATCAGGGCCCTGTCTCCATGGCTGGACACTGCAAGGTGCTGGTCAACATTGTGGATGCCAATGATAATGTTCCTGAGGTGGTCCTGACCTCACTGTACAGCCCAGTGCCAGAGGATGCAAAGGCAGGAACTGTGGTGGCCCTGATGAGTGTCACTGATCAGGACTCAGGGCTGAACAAGCAGGTGAGTCTGCGTATTCCCCCCGGCCTCCCCTTCACACTCAACTCTTTCAAGAACTCCTACACCTTGATCACCCAGGGCAAACTGGACCATGAGAAAGCAGCAGCCTACAACATCACGGTTACGGCTACTGACTCTGGGAGCCCTCCTCTGTCCTCCCAGAAGGTGATCTATGTGGAGATCTCCGACATCAATGACAATCCTCCACGCTTCGAGGAACCTGTGTATTCCGTTTACATCTCTGAGAACAACCCCCTTGGAGTCTTGCTGTGCACTATCAAAGCCACTGACCCAGATGTCGCCGAAAATGCCTATGTGTCCTATTCTCTACTAGATGGGGAAATCGAAGGGCTACCTGTCGCCTCCTATGTCTCCATTAAATCCGACAGCGGCAACATGTATGCTGTCAGGTCCTTTGACTATGAGACACTAAGGGAGTTCCAGGTGGTTGTCCAGGCCCAGGATGCCGGGATCCCACCACTGAGCAGCACTGTCACTGTCCACATCTATGTGATGGACGAGAATGACCATGCTCCACAGATTCTGTATCCTACCTCAACCAACACTTCAGCAGCCCTGGAGATGATCCCACGCTCGGCATATGCTGGATATTTGGTAACCAAAATTATAGCCATCGATGGGGACTCAGGACAAAATGCTTGGTTGTTCTTCCACCTGGTGCAAACCTCAGATCCCGGTTTGTTCAGGGTAGAGCTCCATACTGGGGAGATTAGGACTACTCGCAAACTGGGGGAGGACAGCACACCTACTTTCAACCTGACGGTGGAGGTGAGAGACAATGGCGAGCCACCGATGTCCTCATCAGTAGCCATCACTGTTGCCGTGGTGGACAGAGTTTCTAAAATCATCCCTGATAGAAGGCGGCACTTTAGAAGTCCAAGCAATTACTCAGAGATCACTCTTTATCTCATTATCGCTTTGAGCGCCATCTCCTTCGTTTTCCTTTTCACAATCATTGGACTTACTGTTATCAAGTGCTACAGATACAGTCTGTATGGGGACTCCTGCTGTGCAGGGTTCTGTGGGGTCAGGGAGCGGTGCCCTGCTGACATGTATAAGCAGGCCAACAACAACATCGATGCTCGCTTGCCCCACGGTTTAAAAGTCCAACCCCATTTCATTGAAGTGAGGGGCAACGGGTCTCTCACTAAGACCTACTGCTATAAAGCGTGCCTCACTGCGGGGTCGGGAAGTGACACTTTTATGTTTTACAATACCTGTGGCCCGACAGGAACTACGGGTCCCTCCGCAGTGATGACCGAGAGGCATCTGACAGGACAGAGCGGGCAGAGTGCACAAAACCTGATCATACTTAAAAATGACTCCATTACTCCTAATGAGGTGAGGCTGCGTTGATAAATGGTCAGCACGGTGCTCTGAGCAAATCGGTACTTAGGGAGCGGTTCAAACTGGAGAACTCAGATTAAGCCTATTACCTTTTGGGCTCGCTGACAGCTACAAAACAGGGCTCTGATGAATCTAATCTGTGCAATGCGTTTTGTTTCTAGGTAAATACTGGGGCTCTCGGGGTCCATTTGGTAAGTCCGGTATGTGCGGCTGTTGTTTGAGATTTTGCATTTTCGCAGCGTATGCTGTATAGAATATCGCTTCCTTCCCTTTCCTCTTACAGAGCTGAAACTGCCTGCTTGCCGTAGAGTGCTGGGGAGTGACACATGTGGGCATCAGGTTTTAACGTGAAAACTAATGTTGCAGGGAAAAAAAAAAAATGTAAAAAGTTATTAGCCTGGAAATGAATAGATTCCTTTATGGCAGCTACAGAAGTTTGCTGCTGCACTGATTTCTTACCCAGACAAAGCTGCTGAATTCAGGTTATCGCAATAATATGCTTTGCTGACTAACGTGGGCATGTTTCAGTTGCCTGAAAACTGCAATCCCTCCTTCAATGTGGTTTGTCCTACCCAGGGCTGCATTTCTTGCTCTCTGGACAGTGACAATCCCGTGACATCTCTGTAGTGAATTACAGCAAGTGACCATCGCTCCGTTACAGTGTGACGACGTCTAACCGGGGGGGTTGCTATCGGATATTGTTTAATGCCTATGGTTTGACCAGCAGTGATTTAACCTTTTCAGTATTTCCCCACAGCGCAGGGTTAACGGTTGCTTTACGCCAGCGTCCAGGCGCTCTGCAGGTCGCGTGTGGCTTGCGTGCTCCGTACAGTTTCCCCTCTGTACCTATTGGAACTAAGCCAGGAAGCGCTCACAGGAGAGGCTAATTCTGGTTGAAAAAAGGAAAAATTGCCATTCCTGCGCGTCGTTTGTACCCTGCAATTGTGCCAGGCATAAGAGCACTTTGTGCATTAGTGTGTGCTGTGCCTCCCAGCATGGGAAAGCTAGGGGAGCAGCCGTGCTGGGATAGAAAGCAGCCTGGCCTGTGTATTCCTGCCACAGAAATATCCCTTATTTCCTGATATTTACTCACACGAAGACGTTGGCATCCTTTGCAGCTGTTCTTCAGTTACACAGAGATGCACAAATCTTAAGGCCTGACAAGTCTTCCATAAAAATGCCTTTAGAGAGTGACGATGATCCACTCAAAACTAATCCATTTAAAACTAATGCAGTGTTTTCCTATAAATCGCAGTGGTAGGGGACCGGGGTGTGTGTGTGTATTTTTTCTTTTTCTACACAGTTTTCGTACCTTAAAATCTTTCCCAGTATAATAAAATGCCTGGAATCTCTTTAATATAGAGGGGAACATGAGGCATACTCTGTAAGCATGTACGCCGAAGGACCAGGGAGTGAAACACACACCTTAAATCTGATTTTCTAGGGGGGGAAAAAAAGAGGAGCAATAATTGAACACAGCTTCACTTTGGATGCAAGGCTGGTAGGAAATGAGTTTACCAGACAGATTCCTATCATGTTGTAGGGATCATGCCACTGAATGCAATGAATTAGCAAGTTTTGAACACGGGTGCAGGTCAGGCAGTGGCAGCAAAGCCAGCCCAGACTTGGAGCACAACAGTAGAGAGGTGTAGAGAGCAAACTAATGAATGCCTGCCCGTGTGGAGTTAGGATCCAAAGGAGAAATCAGTTATTCAGAGAGTTCTGTATGATATAAACACAGGTGAAATCCTGACGAGTTCTACTCATCACAAGGTTTTTGCTTCTTAGGTCTCTGCTCCTTAGCCTGCCCTGTGGTAGTGCACACTACAAAGAGGTATCGATGCCAGGTGTACGTGAGAAATAGGTGAATGCAACCGCGCTCACTAATTACTAGTTCCTAGCTAATGACATACTACAAAATCCTGGCTTTCTCTTGTTTCAGGCCCAGCATATGCACTGAAAATGCCATCCAGTGCTTAGCAACACTGAATTCTACCTGAAGGATAACAGCCTTTGAGTCACCAGATATTCAGAGAACTGTGTTTCTCTTTTTAGTTAAAAGTAAACTTTCAATCAATCTTTAAAAGCCCAGGCTTTCACCTGTGAAGCACAGCAACAGGCATCGCTGGCCTTGCATGGATTTTGGAAGTTAATCTCTGATGTGTCTGTTACTTTTGGATAATGCAAACTGGTTTGGAGTTTGGGTTTTTTTTTTTTTTTACAGTTTTTGGAAATGAATTTTCTATTAGTTGTTCAGTGATGAGGACAGGACCAGGTGAACGGTGTTTCTGTGCGTGCATATCGTGTGTAGTGTTTCATGGAGGCTAATATTTTGCCAGTGTTTATGCAGTGAGAGGAAAAATATTTGAAAGTTGTTTGGGATTAATCTCAGTAACACTCAGTCTTAGTCCTTCTCATATTCACTAGCAAGGTCAAAGATGCTCCTAATTACAGTAAGTTGTGACTGACTTCACTGGGTCCTTAGAAGGATGCAGTGGAAGGGAATACCCGGTGAGTTAAGGTTGGGTAGGGAATGCTGTGTACCTGTGGAAGCACTGATTCCTGCGTGACTATTCTGACTTGTACTGGTAGCGCTGGGATGGTGGAATGGGAGCTTCTTTCTGCAAGACAGCCCCGTGCTTCTGCATTCACCCTGCTTGCCTGTATGAGAATATCTCAAACCCAGCATGTTTTGTAAAAGAAGAAATACCCTAACACAGCTGCACTGGGGGCCTTAGAAACAGTTATTGCTGGCAGGAGCCCGGTGGTAAGGATCAGAACATGGGGTTAATGGGTATCACGCTCTCATCAGCTAAGTAACCACTGCGGGGTGAGCAGACAGGCAGTGCAGGCAAAATGCAGATGGCAAAATCCTGTGGCTTCATTGATGGCGCTGTGTGAGGTTATGGGCAGCCTGGATTCCTGCCTTTCAAACGGGGGGGATGCACGCAGATGGGAGGAGGGGTGTGTGAAGATGTGATTTTTTTTTTTTTTTTTTTTTTTTTTTTTAACTGGGCGCTGCTGCAGTGACATTCCATTGTTTTCAGGAAAGGTTTCAGTGCTTTGGTCTGGAGCCCCTTTCCTCAGAGGCCTGTGAAGCTGCTGAGTGATGTCTGAGGCGTTAGTGTCTGGTCCTTGGTTTGTCTTTTCATCTCTCCCTTGTTCCTAACACTCTCTGCCGTTAAGATCATTAAGTCCTGTGTCTCATGACAACCTTTTCCCTTCAACGCAGGGAATACCAATCACACCGACGTATGTTGTAACTGGAGTTTGCTGCCCCAGAAGGCAGCCTGGCACATTCCTAAGGATGCCTGGGCAGTCTGCATACTCGATAGCAATAGATACCGGCTCTTCCAATTATACATTTTTTTGTACCCTTTTTCGTGCGGTGATGCACGTGGCTGACAAAATACCGTGTTTCATGTGAAGTTCCTAAATGAATTTGCATGGTGCTCTGTGCTGCCCGTTAGTGGTGGTAAGGCCCAGGGGTTCCTTGGAGCTTTATGGCTGTGGGCTCCTCTGTATTTTACACTTCAAAACCAGCTTGCTAAGCACATGGGGGAAAAACAAGCAACGCTTGAATTGAACACATCTTGATACTGCTTTAAAACGCAAGCGTGTTCTGAAGTGTCTAAACCTAGTAAAGCCACGACATTGCCTGGAGCAGTCCTTCCCAGAGATTTCTCACAGAGGCTTTAAAAGGTATTAATGCTGGAATATCTTACAATCTCAGTTCAAGAACTTAAGCCTTTAGGAAGTTCCCCGCCGACATTGTAAAGGTTAACTAGAAACGTTTGTTGTTTTGTTCCATGGCAGCATCTGAACCCGTTCTGCTAAGCAGGGCCGGTGCTCTGTGTTTCGGGGCAGTCAGCCCCGGGTTCAGGCTCGCTGCTGTGCCAGCAGAAGTTTGCATCCAGTGCTAAGCAGAGGGGTTTTCCTTCTCTTGCAGTTCATGCCACAGACTTTACAGATGCACTTGCCCAGTCCCTTCGCCTTCGTTTTCCGAGTTAGGAATGCAAATGTACACTGCCGGGAAGAAAATCTCTGGGCTTTTCCAGTTTCCATTCTGATTGCTTGTGTGATAAACACGTGTTCCGTCTATAAATAGTTTGTTCTCCACGTCAAATTAATTGTAAACATTTACAGAAGGAAATCAGGAATAGAAGCCTCTGTTTCCCCCCACCTGTCAGCATTGGCTCACTGGAAAATAAGCAGAGCTGTACGCGGTCAGGGCTTCTAAAAGGCCTTTTATTATTTCTTCAAAGAGGATGTCTTTGATAAATATACCTTCCGTCGTTCTGTCATGCATGTGTGTGGGAATAGGAATGGAGTGGGATGGTTTTAGCAGTCTCATCCCCTGGTAACTGTTTGTAAATGTTTGATTCAGCCTTCTCTACCTGAAGCAGGCCCTACTTTAACACCCGCCATAGTGAACGGTAGCCTTTGCATTGATTCGCACGAATAGAGGATCAGGACAACTCTAAACAATTTTAGAAATTCCTTCCATCCCAGGGACAAACCTTTACTGTGTTGAAGTATTAGCTAAAAAGGAGAACTGAGCAAAAGGTTTGTAACGAGGTATTTTCAACTAAATTTATTCTCCATGAACCAGTGAAATGATTCTTAAATTAACCCTTGCTGTGCAATTTAAAAACAACCGGCTGAAATTCTGTGTGAGCTTTTTTGGCTACTAAGGCAGCTCCATTTTATATTTTAGATTCGCTTTGTTTACCAGACTTTTGGGTAGGGTTTGTTGGTTATGCCCAGTCCCGTTAAGGCTTGTGGTTATCTGGTTGCCAGAACGTAACCCTGGTGCCTGGAAGAACCAGCAGGAGCAAACCGTTGGCATGCAGTGTTCCCCTAGAGCAGTGACAACCACTTCTATAGGCACTGGGGCAGATTTTGACTTACCTCACAACTGTGGTGATGTGTGCTGTTACAGAATCAGAAGAAGCAGGTGATGGGAGAAACAGGGCATGGTTGATTATTTCTGTGCTGGATCATGTGGTTTCCTTCACCTCCACTGATGAATGAGAATGACGGGAGCGCTGGACTTAATACATGGCCTCCAAAAATCTCTGAGGGAAATGGCAAGCTAAGATTACCTTAAAGTTAGTAGAATGGGCTGGCATGTGGTAAGCGGGGTCTCGTAATGAGTTGGGAGCTGGGAAGGTAAAAGGAACAATATTATCTTTGTCTGCGTTGTGTGACATAGCGAGAGTAGGGGGATATAAAACTGGGAAGCATCTGGAGCACTTCAGAGTCTGTGTTCCTCTTCGTGCTTCCTCTCTATGCTCATGCTTCCTGGCCAGCCGTACCTTGTCCTGGTGGTGTTGATTTATGGCACAGCTACACGTCTCACAGCAAAGCCTGGGACAGGGCTTTGCAGAGGAGCCCATCGACAGCTGCTGTGCAGAATCCTGTCCCCTGGGACTGTGCTGAAGACTCTGCTCTACTTTGACATAGAATCGTTTAGGTTGGAAACGCCCTTTAAGATCATCAAGCCCAACTGTTCTCCTAACCCTGCCATCCCACCACTAAACCCTGGCCCTAAGCACTGTGTCTGCCCGGCTGTTAAATCCCCCCAGGGGTGGGGACTCGACCCCTTCCCTGGGCAGCCCCTTCCAGCCCCTGACAGCCCTTTGGGGAAGGAATTGTTCCCCAGGCCCAACCTCACCCTGCCCTGGCACAACTTGAGGCCGTTGCCCCTCGTCCCATCGCCCCTTCCCTGGGAGCAGAGCCCGACCCCCCCGGCTCCCCCCTCCTCTCAGGCAGTTGTAGGGAGCGATGAGGGCTCCCCTCAGCCTCCTCTGCTCCAGGCTGAACGCCCCCAGCTCCCCCAGCCGCTCCCCAGCAGCCTGGGGCTCCAGACCCCTCCCCAGCTCTGGTGCCCTTCTCTGGACACGCTCCAGCCCCTCCAGGTCCTTCTGGGAGTGAGGGGCCCAACCCTGACCCCAGCATTTGAGGGGCGGCCTCCCCAGTGCAGAGTGCAGGGGCACAATCACTTCCCTATATGGGCCATGTCGTGACACAGTGACTGTGTGCTGTGTGACAGCACGTGTCGATGTAGCAGGTTTCCGTGGGTGCTCTGATAAAGGTGGACTGTTCATAGCCAACCCAAGCACGCAGACTGTGAGTGCCTGATGGATCTGTGAGAAGCAGCACTGCTGCACCTGAACTGGGGAAAGATATTACTGAACAGGTTTACTTCTACTGCGCTGTCACTTCTATTACTGGTCATGCATTTTTGCTTTTCTTGCTCCTAATTGCCCAATCTCATTTAAAGACGTATTGAAACAGCTTTTCTCTTATGACCAGAGGAGCTTAAAGAACTGCAGTCTGTAGCAGAACAAAAGGAGGAGCCAGTTACACTGACAAATTTGGAATTTCACCAATTTTGCCAGCTGCAGATCATTGGTCTGTGATAACACGAGTGTGGGACAAACTTGCGTCTTTTGCTGAGGTCTGAAAGTTCCCAGTCAAGCAGCGCGCAAGGGGTAAAACTGGGTGATAATGGGGTTAGAAAAGGCAGGCGGCTGCCCAACCTCCTGCTCCTCCTGTTCTTCCTGTGAAGTCTTCAAAAAGTAGCAAAGTCCCAGGCATTGATTTTTTCCCAGTTAAAAACAAAAAAACCCCCAGGCCCTGAAAGTGTCTGAAAGTCAACAGTGGCAATAGATCTGTCCACCTCCAGGGTGTATTTTCCCAGTCCTGTCCCCTCCTTCCTTATTCTGCTCCTCTGGGAGCAGCACTACAGCTGAAGAGGAATAGCAAATAGAGAACTGCTTGGGAGTAGCCACAAGGTGCCCCAGCCTCTGGATAGTAACCTTGGAAAATACCACAGGCTCCTAATTGCTGCTGTTTCTGTTATATTGACGTGGGGAGTATCAGTCCATGCATGTGGAGTGAATGAATGATGAATTGAGTTTCCCCTGCCATCCTCACCCGTTTATGATCTGGTGTCTGGATCACTGCAACAGAACAGAGGTTTTTGTCTTCTAGCTGAGAGCTGGAAAGCTCTCAGCTGAAAAATAAAACTCTATATACTGTGAGCCAGTGGCCACTTTCCTCTTTTCTCACTCTGACCCAACTCATGTCAGACTTTTCCAGCTCTTTGATGTAATCTCGCTTCATCTGTGTTTTGCCTGGGACTGTGGTAAGATTCCTCCTCCTCGCACTGCCTATAAGCCTGTACAAATTAGTAACCCACATCTCTCCCATTGCAAAAAGGAGCAAAAGGGCTTCCCCCCCACCCTCAGTCTGGCAATTCCCCTGCTATAAGAAAATCCCCACCAGAGGAAAAGCCAAATCTTCTGGTGCCAGCACCGTTCATACATACAGAAAGGCAGACTCAGGAGAGGGGCTGATCAGGGTGTGTTATTTTCGATCCTCTTTCCTTGACTGTTACTACATGGTTGACCTTAGAGTTGCTTTGACATCCCTGGGACCGTAGCCAAAATGGAATGAATCAGAAAATACTGGAACCATGCGTAATGGGCTCCTTGTCAAGCCCCTTTCTGCTAAACTCAGCAGAACCTGAGCATGCCAGAGATCTGGGGGCTAAATGGGAAGGAAATTGCTAGCACAGATGTTTAATGTGTGGTTGCAAGTAGCAACCTTCTCCCTTTTGTGTAACTCAGACCATAAAGAATACTCAGATGCGCATCATCCAAGAGCATCTCACTCTTGAGTGATGCTGGACCCGGGAAAGACGGTGATAGACTGATAGCGTACATTGTAATTGCTCCATTTTTATTTGAATAAAACCTATTGATCCAGGGAAAAGCATACCCCAAACCTCAAGAGGAAAGACAGAGTTGGCTTTAAATAATTCAGAGCATTCAACACTTTCTTTTTCTCTTTCAAGTAATGGGACAAAATTAATTCCTGATCTGCCTCCAATAGCTCGAAGAGAATTAAACCATTACTGTCACGTATTATTTGTGTGTTTGGCACCATACAAGACACACCAGGAATGAGCGTAGTCCATTATGTTTCTGGACATAAGTTCTCTCTTTGAATTCGAGTGCCTGAAGTTAAGCACTAGCTGTGCTATCACCTACCGAAAAATGTCCTGAGAATCTTGAGAAATAACTTTGTTATGTGCTTAGGGCTTAATTTAAAGGACCTGAGCTTGTATTCATTGGCTGTAGTTGAAAATTGTTGTGTTGGTCCCCTGACAATGCAAAAGAGATTTTATGGAGCAATTTTTGATCAACAGAGGATTTCTTATTTACCTCCTTATTCAGCAAGCTGTTCTGCAGCAGATCAGCATCTGCTGAGGTGTGTTGGTCAAAGGGTATTGCTGGCTATTTTCCCCTTCCATCTCTTACGCCCTCTCATGAATATGGAGAATGTAGTAGCTCTTCATGTTATGAAAGGACACGTCCGCCTTTGCTGAAAGACTTGCTGCAGTCTGCAAATCTGATCCACTCTCGTGCAGTCCTCTGCAGCGCAGTAAAAGCCCGCAGAAACCCCACAGCGAACAGACTACCCCGCACGCCCCCTTTGCAGGGGGCTCCATTTTATCTGTCCTCAGGCAGGTGCTATTCCCTTCAGGAGCTCAAGTTCCCTCCGCTTATCAGGTAAACAAACAATGTCTATTATGGATTTATGATTTATTTTTTTCCCCCTGTGCCCAGAATGTTGATGAATGTACAAAATAACTGTCCACCAGTTCCCAGCGTTCAATGTCGTTCCACGGAGATCGTCTCTGGCCAAAGGCCTTGGGTGCAGACAAGTTTCTTTGTTACAGAGACGATCTCTGTGTGTCCCTTTGAAAGTTCCTTTAGATTTTTAGAAGGATTTGGCAGTGCTGAGCATTCACAAAAATTTAGTAGCTCCATATAGACTCTTCAGCCAAAGTTAGCCAGATGTGCATACTTTTTGGCATGTCTAACATACATTAACAATGTTATCCTGGACTTTTGTTTCTACAGCCAAAACACCCCAATCCTGACTGGCGCTACTCTGCATCCCTCAGGGCGGGAATGCAAAGGTATGTATGGTGGTCCCCCGTGACGGGAATCCTGCCTTTGTCCTTGGTGGAAAGGACAAGGCTGTCTGGCTCCTCTGATGCCCTAGATTGACGATACCTGTACGCTGAGATGGAAAGCGCCCGAGTTCCGCTGCTGTCACTTCCAATCTCCAAGCGTTACCAATTCAATCTGACTGCACCTTATGCTGGTGTTATAACACCATAGATCTGCGCTTCTTTGTGTGTTTTTTACCTCCTGCCTTTTTATACATTGACTGTCAAAGCATAATCACTGCAATTATTGAATTATTTACCTGTGATTATGCACTTCTTGTTTACTTTAAAGCTCCCTGTAATCATCTGTGCTGATACGTTTCAATCGACTGCAGCACTGATGCCTTTTGCCATCTTCTTGTCTCTCCTTACCATGAGTACGCTGCTTCTGCGGTTGGTTTATTAACCGCGTGGTGCAGTCAAGATGATTAACGCAGTTTAAAGGACATTTTGAAGATATGAGATGGATTTTCAAAGAAGGAAAAAGGAGGCTGTGGCCAAATCCCTTTAGACGTCTTTGAAAGTCCTCTGCCTGACATCGCAAGTAGTCTCTGCTATCACTGGTTACTCAGTACACCCAGAAAAAGAAGAATTATAATAACGCTGGTTTTGTAGAGCCTAAATAAAATAACATCTTTGCTCTGCTGTCCTGAGCAGATTAGACAACTGGTTATATATTCAGGTATAATCTGACATGATTAAGGCTACCTTACAGGGTTAGATGCAGTTACAAGGCTGCAGTAGTTCCTAGTGGCACTACGAAGTGCAGGACAGTATGCTTTCCCCAAAATTGTTGGTGCGATGGGACTGTAGTCATCGCTTTTGATCCGTTATCCATGGGGCTGAAGAGTCTTCATAAGGTTGAAGTCCAAAATTCAGATTCAGGCTGTCAGCCCCTAAGACTGTGCTTCACATGGGCGAGGGCACTGTGTGCCCCTCCAGATGAATTTGGGCTGCTGTGTAAAAAGGAACCTAAGCCTCAGGGACCAGCAGGAAAGGAAGAAAGAGTAAGCTTGATTCTGTGGCCTGGTGGGCACACTGGTTTCTTTCTCCTAGGTTCCTGCTGTTAAATTTTATTTTATTTTTAAATCGCTGACTCCTTACTTCAAACCAAATAAACAGTCTGGGGAGCAGGATCCCAAAGCAGGAATTCTCCTACCGACCTGAGCATCTTACCTACCGATCCTCAGAGTCAGGCGTGCTCTTTGTATCCCCAGCATGATCATGTGGATCCATGTTTGTTTCTATAAAGTTCAAGATCTTGCCTGAAGTTACTGAGCAATTAATGAAAAGTCAGAGCTTGTTTAAAGCAATTCAGCCCACAAGCAGGGGAGCTAATGAAGCCTTTCGGGGAAATCGTACGTGTTCCTCTCTCTCTCTCCCCCCCATCAGCAGCCCCTGTCCTTACCTGAAATCTCAGGTTCTGAGCCTGAGTGACCTGCCCAGCTGATGATTTTCATAAAATGCTAATTTTTAATAAAACTTGTAGAAATTTGGTATTCGTAGGGACCCTTGACATCTGTCCCGTTTGATGAAACTGCCCATTAAGTTCAGCTGGGAGTGTGGAAGGGAGCTGTGCTGAACAGAGAGCAGGGATGCAGTCACAGTATCCTGTTTTTCTAAGGAATTGCACACAAATACATTAAAAGTAGCATTTTTTTTTTTCTTTTCCTTCCATTTGAAAATTGGCACTTTCAAGGCCAAGTGCTCACGATGTGACACTGGAAAATTTGCTGTTAGTTTCTGCATGTGAGAAAAGGGTAGACAAATGCCATCACTCTGAATGTTCACCCCTTCCTTCTTATTTCCCCAGCTTACTGAGCAGGATGTCGTATGGTCTGGAATAGCCCTTGGGCCACTTGGGGTCAGCTGTCCTGGCTGTGCCCCCTCCCAGCTTCCCGTGCCCCTGGCAGAGCTGAGAGCTGAGAAGCCCTTGACTAGACTAAGCACTACCCAGCAACGACTAAAACATCAGGGTGTTATCAACATTCTTCTAGTACTAAATCCAAACCACAACACTACGCCAGCTACTAGGGAGAAAATTAACCCTATCCCAGCCAAACCCAGGACATGCCAATACATCATAGCAGCAAAGAAGGTAACTTCCTTGTTAGCGACTTCTAGTCAAGGAAGGAAAAATGTCCTGCAGGTAGGTTTGGTTTATAATTTAGGACACAACTGTGTTTTAGTAAATAACCAAAGATAAGAGAACTTTTGCGAATCAAACCAGCCAATTCTCCAACACCCCAGCAGAATTTGTTAGCATCACGCAGTACTGCAGCAGTAGTTGTGCAGCTACAAACAGTTATGACCTTGGAAGAGCAGCGAGAAAGGGAAATGTTCTAAAGCCCAGGGTAGAGGGAACTGTGTAACCTAACTGTGATATATGCTTCTGCAGTGCCGTGCACATGGAGGAGGCCGGAGTCCTACGCGGAGGACCAGGAGGGCCTGATCAGCAGTGGCCAACGGTCTCCAGTGCTACTCCAGGTAAGGGTGTGAAAATTCAGAATATATGTGAGGAATTAATGTTAAATGAGGTAGACTTCCTAATGTTTCAGTCTTAGTTTTTCTTCTGTTTTGTGTCTCTGAGTAAAATTCTTGTAAATTAGTCAGTGGAAGCTACAGTGGAATAACAAAGCATAAAACACCTCCTCTTCTTTACTCAGTCTCTGACAAGCACTGGAGGTAAGAGTCCTTGATCCCAGCCTCCACCCTGCCTTGTGAGATTATTGGTTTGCATAATGAAAATGTTCTGATGTGTGTATTAAGATTCAAAATGCTTGGGTCTCGAGCTGAGTTGCCCTCTGGTTCAAAAGAACAGTACAACTGGGGCAGGAGTTTATCGGTTTTCCCTTTGTTATTTTTACAAACCCAGTAAGTCTCTTTGAATGTCTCTTCTCATCTTCTGCCGTGAAACCAGACCTATTTTTTTTTTTTGCTAGCTATTTCATTCACTGGGACACAGTGATGGAAACAACTGTTATTTGCTTGTCAAATTAAATGACCAAAAATAAATTTTAGAATGTGGTTTCATTTACTCAGTCACCGACTGATGGCTTCACAGCAGTCAGTAACAACTGGCAAAAGGTCTTCACTGAGTTAAGAAAAGAAAATCACCTGTGTCTTTTGCAGGGCAGGCAATAAAATATTCCCACTTTTTATGTTGGAGCAGGGATAATACAGAGAGGCAGTGGAGCAGCCGGTCACTGGTGTGATCAGCGGTTTCAGTCATGTCCAAACTAAGCTGCCAATGTAGTGGATGTCCTGTGTAGGGTTGTGAGCCTTGTATGGCAGGTCCAAAGCCCAGCAGTGGGGTCTCCAGCAGAAAAGATGTGACAGCTGCTTTATTTCATACTTTTTGGTGCAAAACATTCCCTTGACTTAAATGTGAATTTTACCTGGATAAAGGGCTGAGGGGCAACTTCAGGATTTGCAGTCACAGTTACGACATAGCCATGAATTAATGGTGCCCAGCAAAACCTGCATTGGTGTCGCAGAAGGGTTTTCTGCAGAAACAGATTTGGAAATTAATATAGTATATAATAGGCTGCTAGGCTATAATTACCTGGTTTTCGTGTGCTCTTCCTTCTTTTGCAGGAAGACGCAGCTCATGCATGTTATGAAGGGCGTGTAAGTGTTGAGCTTGCATTTGAAAATGTCACCCCAAGTACGCTCTAACCTTTACAGGGGGTTCCCTCAGGCTTTTCGGCTGCACTAATCATTCTTGACTGATCACTTAGTGTATTACCTTATACCAAATTCAGTATGGATGCAAATACTCACCCAGATGTTTGCTTGCTGGTAATGCAGATTCCTAAGTACCTGAATGTAAATGCAAAGGTGGGATGGTCCTGTCTTCTGATGAGGTCCATTGGCATTTGCGTCCCAGAGCCCTGTTCCACTCTCTGGACTCCTCCCTGCTATTCTTTTGCGGTCTTATCATTTGATGAGACTCACTTTGGGAACCTGAACATCTCTTTGTTTGAGGAGCAGCAGTAACCCTTGGCTCTTACTGCGCTTTCCCTCCATGACCATGCGACCAGGCACTTGTGCAATGAGCACACCCCTGTCACACGCGCTGCTCTGTGTCTTGGTGGCTATGTAGGGTGGAGAAAAGTGTAAGGCCTAGTGAGAGAAGCCAGCAGGAGGCCCTTGGAGCTGGGCAGCTGGAGAGGTGGCAGTCCAAGGGCCAAGGCCATTGACTCTGGCCCTTGGACTGAGCATTATGGATCATTGCTTCTCTGTGGTTTTTATTTCTGGGTAACATTTCAAGAAATATCTTCAGCAACAGGAAATTTTTCTGCCATACAGGAAAATGTGACTCATTAAAATTACGTTACAGAATGTCCACAGTAGTTGCAGCTGCCTTTAAATCCAGTTTTTGTGAATCAGGTTCCTCGTAAATGAGTATTTTTTTCTGCACAGTGGAGACTCATTTGTTTCGTCTGCTCCCAAGGGATTAGTGACCCTGACATAATATTAATTAGACCTTTTTTTAGTGGGTTTCAGGGTTGTTTTTTTCTTCTCTTGTAAGCCAAAGCTACAGATATCCCTGGTCCTTAACAGCAAACAGGTGCCTCATAGGGAAATCTGTTAGGATTAATGACTGTGTTAATTCTCATAGCTTAAGTACATCATCATGGATCACATTTTCAGCAATTTGCTACCACTCTTTCAGACTCCTGGCTCCAGCTTCCCACAAATCTCTCTTTTAACACTTCTTTCTTCCTCTGGCTTAGGTTCAAGGCCCATAATAGTTTACATTAGGTTAATGTACGCAACAGCTGCTTTTCAGAAGGGATTCAACTCATTATGGTCAACTGCAGTTGATTGAGTCAACCAATGCACTTGCTCCTGACATATCATTTGCATATGCATGGAGTGCACCTGTGTCCAGATAAGCTCCTAGATCAGCTGTTTGTTATCTCTGTTGTGATCAGCGTACTGCGACAGCCACAGGGCTGGAATTCTGATTCCCAGAAACCACTTTCAAGCCTGTTCTGTGTCCACATTCTCCATGCAGTTTTTTTAGTCAATTGGTTAATCCCAATCAGTTTGTCACTAAACCATTCATTAAATTTAACAATCCACAAAAGCCAGGGATAAGGTGCCTCACCAAGACAGATGCGGAGAGTTAATCAATGAGAGCATTCAAAGATGATGTCATAGGAGCACTTTAAGAAGGATGATCAAGTGTTAAATCAGTAAATCCTTAATTCCTAATGCATGGCTGTGCTTGAGCATCACGTGATCTTTCAGCAAATATGTGTTGCCCAAGCAAAACCTAGTCCTCGTTTGACTGACAGCGCCTAGATTGACTTTATCGCCTGTTTCACCCATGCAGGGGACGGTGAATCTTGATTCAATTTTTTTAATCAAGGTCTTTGTATTTTCTTGTACACTGGTCCAATAGTTTGTAGGTTGTAGTCAGGACACTCCCGAGTGAGGTGGGACAAGGGGGCTTAAACCCCCTCTGGGCAGAGGATAGCATCGAGATTAGCTCGCTGGGCCATCTTATTTGTCCCCCATGTGCTATATAGTGAGTCCAGAAAATGCAGACAGATTTCTGTTTTCTGCTCTATGGCCTTCAGCAGATTTGGCAACTTATTGGACTTTCTATAAGTGACCACTAATCTGAGCAAACATTGTTTTCTGGATGCCTAACTTGGAATAAATGGAGCTTGATCTGCAGAAACAGTGGGAGCTTGTGATAGCAACTAAGCTGACCAGAAATTCTGCTCTAAACATATACCACCGAAGATTTGGAGTAAGTTGCACCTAGGCGTAGTTCAGAGCTTAGAATTAGAAGGCATTAGACAAATCTGTATGTAATTCTCTGTGCTCCAGGTGCCAGCCTACAAAACAGAACTGGTAATGCAAGTGCTTCATAAAACAGCATAAAGATGCATTCACAGCGCATATAAAACTCAGGAGAACGATAAGGTTTTATGATGAAAAGGAGCCATGAGGGATTTTAAATCCTCTATTCAACATAGGCTTCATATGTATGCAGTAAACAAGGCACTGGGCCACACACCGCATGTATAGAGGGGAATAAAATACTTCTGTTCAGACACCACTGTAAACAAAAGAGGAAAGGACCTCATGGAAAAACCTGCATCTGAAATTTGGAAGCGTGTACCTGAAGGCTGTGGGTGAAATACTGGCATCTCAGAAGTCTATGGCAAATAGCCCGCTGACTTCAAGGAGGCTGGGATTTCAGTGTCTACCCTTACAAATATGCACAAGGGACTGAATTAAGGTTGCACAGGCAAACGCAGTCCTAAAATATGCTAATTTGGTGCTTCTAATTTTGCAGTGGTTACATTCTTCTAAGTATCTCTGTCATTTTCGTTTCCTTTTCCCAGGTAGGTAGCTGGAGAAGAGAGGTGGTAGCCTTGTTTTTTAAAGCACTCTTATGAAAAAAGCAATTATACTGTGCGAGAACCCACTGATCTCAACATGGGCAGTCCTCCATGCTTGACATTCATGGGGCATCTGTTCATCCCTTGAACTGGCCAAGTAGACAGCAGTAGTAATATTGGTTGCTATTCCTTAAGAGAAATAAGGAGGAGAGACAGGTTCAGGTTCACTCTGGGTTTCATGGCTGCTTGAAAAGGCAGGGGAATATTATAACCAAGAAACCCAGAGATCACTCTAGGTCTGAAGAGGACTCTGTGCTATATATGTAGTATATATATTTTTTTATATGTATATATGCTTGTGTATATATAAAATCTTTATACAAAGCTGTACATAGCTCCTTGCTTCCCATCACCCCCAGCCTGACTCTTTCAACATTCGTCGTCTTGAATTTTGTGTCTTTCCTCTCTTTATTCAGTTTTTCCTGCAGTTCCTTACCCCCTGCCTAGCAGTGACCTGTTTGCACGTGCCGTGCTAGCTGGGGATATTCCATGCCCATATAATCTCAGGCTGTCCTGAAAGACCGTAGAGACTCTTAGGTTTTATGCTGGGAACTACAGTTGCTTTGGAATAGAGTTATGTTGCTCTTGGAGGGCCGTTCCTGCTCTGATCTGCTGGAATGTAGAAGAGGTCCATCAATGGGGCATGGGCTGTAGAATGAGTGATGAATACTGAAAATTAAATGAGAAGCAACTAGAAATATGGCAAATAAGCAAAATTATCTGAAAGGTGAAGTCAGTCTTCCTAGTAAGTTTTGTACTGCTGGTTTGGGGTAGAGGATTGTGAATGAAATGACTGTGGGAAAGCTGTGAAGAAAGGCAAAGGGGATGCTTGTGTGGATTTTAATAAAAATGTCCAAGAATGCCTTGGTAGGAGAAGAAATTATTATAATTATCTAGTGTAAGTTGTGGTATGCACAGTTCAGTGCTTCACAGACTAATTTGTACGTCAAGCGACTAAATCCTACTTGAATCCTACTCTTCCAACAGAAGGGTGTGAGAAGGGCCCAGATGAGAGATGGGGCATTAGTGTAAGCAGGAGAGAGGTGAGCAAAGAAATCTAAGCGCTTGAGGGGGGACACCAGTAAAAATCTTGGAATAGGAAGGTGAGCACAGAGGATCTGATAGAGGGAAACAATTGGAAAAGGATGCTAGAAGGTCTACGGGAGGCAGATAGCATTGGGAATGGCGTAGTGTAGGCTCTTAAGTGACTACTGAGCATAGGTTACTGGAAAGATTGGCACCCTGACATGGAGTAATAGGTTGTGATGAGTGGGACAAAAAGCCACACTGAAGGTAGTTGTTCTTTTTGTGGAATAATCGATTGATCTTTCTCCATCTTGAAGCCTGTTTAACATCAGCACAGAAGGGAATGAATGATGTTTGTTTTTTTTTTTTAAAGTTTGATTCTCTCACTGTTGCAACAGACACTGTTCTTGAAATTCGGCAGGCATGACACTCCAGTAAAAGCTCCCAGGGGACCACAATACTGCCAGAAGGCTATGGGCTTCTGAAGTATTTTTCTAAAAATTCAGTTTAAAGAGAAAGAGCCTAAGAAAATACTTGAGTGCTAGAAGACCTCAGGTACAATATATTTCATATGATGCAGCTTTATGTTGTGGCTGTAAATGAAGAACAATTTCTTCTTAAATGCCAGTGAGTTCCTATTCCCCTTCATCAAGTGACCTGCCTTATCTACAGAAAAAGGGGCTAATTAAGACTCATCAAGCAGTGAAGAATATGCAGGGGCCACAAGCACTGGCTCTTCCCTATTTCTCTTCAAAACTTGTTTTTTCCTTTCATCTAACGATGCTGGTCTCTTCCCACTCATCTGTCCACTCCCTTATATATTGTTCTCCCTTATATATTGTTATGCCAGAGATGCTGAAATGTAGATCACTGCCTTGGCCACACATCACCTCTTCAATATTTCACACTGAACTAAGAATTTTCCGTGATAAACACTTCTCATTTCTGACAGCCTGATGGAACCTGGAGGGGGCTGAGGCTTTCAGATGCTGCTTGAGCTGAAGAAAAGCATTTTGAAATCAGAAAGATTTTTCCAAAGAACATATAAAAAAATGTAAATATTTTTATGGCAGATGCAGCTTGACATCCAGATTATTACTTTTTAAAGGGAACTGGCCAGGAACCCATCTACTTCACCACATGCAAACTAGAGTTGAACCAGCAGTTTGGGCTTTCAGTATTTGCAGCTGGGACTAGGTAAATTAATCAGTTGGTTTGGGTTTCTGTTCAGGTGAGTGGGCAAAGAAAGGTGAGGAAGACAGATTATATTATACAGAAAGTCGTGATGTGGCTACTGTTATTTTGTTATTTTTTTATTTTCCTCTTCGCTCCAGAAGACCCCTGCCTGACCTGAAATAGTGTTTGTGATCTTTATCAGGGTGTCCATTATTTTTCAGTGGAGTGTACCAAGCAAATGAGGTGCCATGGGTGAGAGATTTAATAGTGTGTGATACCTTAGTCCTTGAAGACTCAGTGTAAGGGAAAAAAAAAGGACTCATCAGAATTCGAAAAAGGCTAACGCTGGAAGCTTCAGAGCTGTGTGGTCTGTTTGTCTTGATCTGCTTGACTAAGACTTTGTTCTCATTTTGGCTATGAAAGTGAATGGTCTTCAGCAAGTTTATGTCTTCATATACTGTGGAGAATTCTTGATTCCATCTGCCGCAAAGATTTGTGAGGGGAATTAACCTTTCTCATTAGACTTAGGCAACGCAGAATGCATTTGTCATTCAGGCAAGGCCCTGTGCCTGTGCAGCCCTTCCATTTAGATTAGGGCCACATTTGTCCCTGACTGGAGCCAGTGGTTGAATTTCCCAAAGCAGAGATGACCACGTCTAACTACGGAGCTCCACAGGGGGTGATTGTTCCAATGCAGATTTCTTGAAGGTTCATGTAAGACTGATGGCTCCTGGTGAGATACAGGTAACACAGGAGACCTGCAACATTTCTAAACCTGGAATAAAATAAGAGAAATGGGAGCGAAAGGCTGGTGGTTTTCCGTGACTGTGCAATATGAAGCAGGTGTTCCCAAACCGTGGACAAAAGTTACTGCAGCTTAAGACTTCGTCATTTCAAGGAGTGATAAAGTAAGAGGTTTTACACAGTCTAGCTGCCTGGCTGGCTATAATTTCTATATTTAGGTGCTAGGAGAAAGTTTAATGACAATAACTCCTCGTCTACCTAATCCATCCTTTCCTATAATAATCTCTTTGCTTCCTCAAAGGGGAAGTTACAGTTGCACCCAAAAACGTTTCTCATTTGATAGCTGTTATGAACTCCGCTCTTTGTTTTAAGAGCAAAGTAACATCTTTTTGAAAAGCACCTGTGTTGATTATGGTTGATTTTTTTATATCTGTAATGGCCAATAGTTTGTTAACTTTTTTAAAATCAACCCCCCAAAAATCCAGCTAGATGATCAGGTTTCCTACCCTGATTAACCTTCCTTCTCGAAGTCAGTCATACCCCAAATGACGCTGTAGCTGAGCAAGAAGTAGGGGAGGTGACACGACACATCTTCCAAAAAAAAATAGATTTGCCAGATGATGTGATTGATTCCTCGACATCTGGTAGGAAATGATTCTGTAAACAAAAAGCAGCCCGATTTTAAAATCTAAGCAACTTTTTCACTTGTCTGTTGCTGTAGGCACGCGTTGCTTTGTGATCTTGGCAGCAATACCAGGACGTTTGTCCTGCGTGCCTACGGGTAATATTCTGTAGCTACGCACAAGACAGGGATTTTGATTCCCATCTCTTATTATTGTCTCAGAGGTTTCAATAAATAGAAAAAAAAATCCCTCACTTGCAGCTGTACTACCTTGGGTTGTGAACTTGTCAGAACTTATAAGCTAAGCAAGGGTTTATCTGGTCAGTACTTCAGGGAATTGATGGTAATCAAATTGTTTCCACATGAGCTGCTTTATTTTCTCCCTGTTGTGCCGCCCTTTTGTGTCTGTGTTTTGTTTTTTTGTTGTTTTGGGTTTTTTTTTTCTCTTTTTCTACTGCTGTGGGCTTTATTTTATTATTTTTATATTTTCTTAAAAGAAAATATACTCAAGTAAATGTTAAAACAACCGATCGTGTTCATGTTCCCAGAGGAATTTCAACCCCCGTTATCTCTTGCAATATACAATTCACTATCTGGTAGAAAACAGGTGGAGAAAATCAGGAAGGTTCTAAGCAATGCTAAGAAATTTTGATCTGGAATGTATTTCTATTGCAAACGATGGAAGGAGAAAAGAAGTTGAGGGAGTACAGAACACTGTGATGTTGCATCTTCCCCTAATGGATGCCTGCCCGCGTGCAGCACTTTGCTGTACGCGAGGGTCAATGTATTTTTCATGTGTTTATTTTTGTAACTGGGCAATGCTTCAGCATCTGTTGTTAACGTTGTGTGGCGGTGCCTCTCGGGTCAGACGGCGCTACCCAAAGCCCACACAGACACAAAAAGACAAGCCTTGCCTTAAGGAACTTCGCACTTACACAAGCAGGGCAAAGTCTGGGAACACAAGGGAAATGGAATGATCATTACCCTGGTTTACAAAGGAAAAAAAACCCAAGGTGTGGAAAAATTAAAATTATTCTTATCACCGAGTGCCCTATGGCGATGCTGAGGACTGGATCAACATCGACCTGGCCCCAAATAATAGAGCGGTGAGTCCGTTCCAGGGCATCCTTCCTTGCCCCTCTCCAGCCTGAGAGAGCCCGTTAGGTCGGGGCTTCCCGAACACTTTGTGATCATTATTTCAGCCTTCATGTGCTGTGCTCACAGCCCTTTGCCTGCGATGCCAGAGCTTCAGCAGCTCACAAGCCCTGCTTTCGAAGAGGCGGGCAGAGGCTGCTTCGCATTCCTCTTGTCCGCTACGTTTCCCTCTTTCGCACCCCCCGATCTCTTTGCTGTATCCTTTGGTGGGGCTGCCCCAGTAGAACTGGGCTGCATGAAGTAGAGGCAATACTGCAACACTGTGCATGCTTTTCCAGCGCACGTTCTGACTGTTTATGTAACATCGACCTAGAGATGTTGAATTTACTTTGAGAGTTGAACTCTGAACTTACTCAGTCCTTACTCGTGTGCACTCAGAGGATGTAATGAGAGATGGAAACCAGTAACAGCAGCACGCAAAGGCATCCTCTTCATTATGGGGATTTAATTCTCAGCAAATCAAGGCTCTGGCTGTGGAGGGGATGAATCTGAGTGCAGCTTCTCTGCTCTTGTCTTGTATAATTACAGTCACCCATCCCTAAAAGCATCCCCGCTTAGCATGCACATAGAGCCAGCAAAATAAATGGGTTGATTAGAAGAAAAAAACCAAACCACAACCCCTTTGTGGTCTTGTGGAAATTGTTTCTGTGTGTTCATGCTGTGCTGCTTCTGCTTGCACAGGTAGATGGGACAGGTTCAGAGAAGGCTGGGGAGACTTGGCGCAGCCTACGGGATCTCAGCGTGCAGTCCCGGGGTCAAATACCGAAAGGCAACCAGAGCAAACCAGTTACCAGCAGCAGTTCCTCCTGCAACAAGTGCTATCAAGGAGGCTAGAATAGAATTCATTGGTAGTGGTTTGAACATGATGAAATTAAATTGCTTATATTTTGATGGAGTTTGTTACTAGGAACAGAGCGAGGTGCTTCATTTGCATTTGTTAGTGGCCCAGTTCTGTCTTGTGCCTGCCTCCCGTGACATGTTTTTTGGCTGTTAAGAAAAGGAGCTGTTTGAAAAAGCAAGTCGGGTTTGTGGACTGGCAAGCAAATCCCGTGCCAAGGGATTGACAGGCTCTCTCGGAGTGTGCGTGCTGTGCTGTTGCATTGAGAGGGGTGGGATTTGAGGGGCTGCAAAGGGAGGTCAGTCCCCACATAAAGCTCAGATCTCAGGCATGCAATACTGAAGCACACCCAAGACAGGCTGCTGCCTGGGCTGGGAGTGGCACTGATTAAATACCTAATTGAGCAGCTAATCTCCTTAGGCTCACTGAGACAACTCATGGCAAGAGAGGTCCTCTACCCTTCCCTCTCTGCATTTGTCCCTGTGGTTACTAGAGCTGGCCAAGGGACTGTGCCTTAGGTTATACCTTCTTATCCTGTAATCTAACCTCCTTGGCTCTGTGCCTGGTCCTACAGATTGCTTATTCTAGCTAGGTTATTCAAACCTTGAAAAAGAAATAGCTGCTTATTTCCAAGAGGCAAGCTCTGGTCTTCAAGTAATTTCAGGGTTTTCCCATTCAGATTTTCAATACGTTGGGAGGCACTTGGAAATCAGCAAACCATGGACTGAGCTCAAAAACAATCAAGAAACTCCTGAACCTTCTTTAGTTCTCTTGATTCAATTTTCTGATATTTTTGTTGCACATAATCACTTGAATATGGTAGCTGAGTTTAAAGGAATAACAGAAAGCTGTGAGACTGAATAAAACCGGAGGGGTTTTGAACAAAGGCAGTGAGTGAAAAATGGCAAAACATGTATTAAAAATACAACACCGAAAAATGCAGAATGAACAACTCCTCCCCCGGGTTTCCTTCAAACACTGCCTGCAGCCCTTACGGCATTGCTTATAAGACACAAAATCCAAACTGGGTTTTTCATTACCAAGGAACATTACACATCAAACGCATCTCAGGAGCTGCAGTTGCAAATTACATTCTCCTCCCCCCCTGCTCTCAGTTTTTCCCTATCTCATGCTGTATTTCTTTTCCATGACCCTGTATGCTCCCAGGAGCAGGAGGCTGTCATTTTGGTGGTAAATCAACTTGCATGCCCATAGTGGGGTTTAAGTGGTCATAATTAGTAAGTACAGCAACTGAACACTTCATCTTCAGTGCTCACCGTGCCATCTCAACCTGCTCCCGTTGTCATCTCAGATGGTGTAAGCAGGCAGACTGTGATGGTAAGCAGCGTCCTTTCCAGATGCCAGGAGTCAAATGTATTCAGTGGCATAGAGAGGATGAGGTGGCCTGGTGAAGGAACCTGCAGCTGCAGCACGTGTAGACCGTCAGGGGGAGGGTGTACTAGCACCACGTTCTGCGCTCCGTTTCCAAGGGATTTGCCCTCTCTGATTATTGTGCATCATGTCATCTCCTCCTGGCAAAAATTACCTGTTCTTGGTAGATTATTATCTTGCTGCCAGTTTGTGCTAAGTAAATGACAGAGCCTCCCGCATGTGTAGCTGGAATCAGAATTAAAATAAATTAATAACATCAGTATCAGATGATCTGCCTCGGTCAGTCCCAGAGTTCACTGCAGTTCGAGGAAATAAAGCATCGTGATCAACATCGCATTTTGCTTTTAATTGAGCTTATTTCCTGTAGGGCGGGAAAGGTCACAGAGGACCTTTGCTGTGGTCCACACTGGATCCCTGCTTTACCCCTCCAAAGAGTGCAGGTGCAGTTATATGTGAAATGATTTTCAGTAGTGAAGTTTGGAGACAGAACAAGGCATGTTTCTGGTGTTCCAGACTGTACGTTGGTGTATCCATCTCCGTGTCCAGGCTTTCAAACTGCAGCTAAACCTACCTAGGAGGCCCACTAATGGGGAAGAGAAGGGCTGACTTCTGCATTGACAGGAAAAATAATTTGGTGATCCTCATCCAGTTCCCTGCTGGCAATTTGCCACATTGGGGAAAACACTACCACAACTGAAACTAATTGGCAGCCCTAACAGGGAGGCCAGTGGGTCACTCAGACTAAATCCGTGCTGGTCAGCTGCTGATCTTTTCTGAGGCACCTTGGCTAGCCAGCATGATGGGAAGCTCGGAGCATTTCTGCCAGCTTCGTAGCTCTTCCAGTGGAAAACACATTCCGAGCCGTGAGTACAGATGCTGGGATTGTTATTTCTTGATGCATTTTTGTGACTCTTCCAATATAATTTTAAAAGCTTAATCCTCATCAAGGTTTACAACCAACCTCTTTATTCTTGCCTGGTATTTTACTTTTTGTCATTCCTAAATGGCAAGTGCTTGTAACAGATGTTGTAGAAACTGCATCTGGGTCCTTCATGGCTATGGTGCAAGGTCAGCCCTGGCTGGAAGCTTTGATGATAACTTCACTCTAATCTGCAGATTCTCCTTTGCATTTTTTCGTTTCCCGTGATTAATTTGAATTGAATTCTAGTTAAAGACTCTTCACCGTTCTTTCATGTGGAGTAAAAAAAGGACCAGAGGATGGAATGCAGGTGAAAGGAAAGTGTAGGTGTTTCTTCCTGCTTCATATGGCTCTTCCAGGCAGGCTTGGGGCGTACTCCGCTTGTACATTAAAGGAGAGAAAGAGGCATTTCAAAAGCCTGAAACGTCTCTTTGAGAAGAGCTGCAACAACCCTGTGCTAACTGGTGCTCGGTACAGAATCACTGCCAAGGTGGCCTGCAGAGTTTCTAGGAAGCCAAAATAAAAATAGCAGACTGTGCTGCTATTTGTTGGGGTTTGGTTTTGGTGATGGTTAAGTGAGGTTGTGGAGGATGGAGGGAGGAGAGAGGCTGCACAAACCAGAGTTTGGAGGAAGCGCTAGGAAGCTGATCTCTGTCCTGATGTCTGTAGTCCTACCTGTGTAGGATCAGGCTTACTACAAGTAATTGTAATTTAAAAAAGAGTTAGTTTTCAACTTTAGGATAACAGGATACTTCCCTGCTCTTACCCAGCTTGTATTCCAAGAAACCTGGAGGCAGCTGGCAGGGAAGAGGCTTGTAACAGGGAGGAGCTTGCCTGCATTTCAGGGAGGCTATGTGGATAAAACGCATGGTGTTTGTGTAGGTCCATATCAGCTTGTACCAGTCTGAGTCTGGGATTTTGGGGTTTGCTTTTTCTTTTAGTTCTTGCCGTACATTCCTGTCCTCTCTCAAATCAGCCTTGTTTCTCCTCTGACTATAGGGTTAGCTGGTTCAGGGAGCGGCTCTGCCTGCAAAGGCTTGTGTAGGCTTAATTTTCAGCTCAATTAGCTGCTGATAGGAACTAATACTGGCACAAAGAGGGGTAGGGATAACACAGGCTAAATGGTGGAGCTGCATCTTCAGAACAAAGGAACGTTGTGCTTGTAGAGAATCGACCTGGTGAAAATATGGCGGCTGAAGGAGGAAGCAAGAAGTAATCTTGTTGTAGAGATGATTGTGAAAGATAATGAAGAGAAAAGGAAGATAAGGACTTTCATTATCTGAGTAAGAACAGCACAAACAATGAGAGAGATGCTATGTCCAAGAGTAAGGATGCACTTGATAAGGTGTTTGAGAAGTATACTAATCTTCTGACAGAATTAATTCTTCTGAAATGTTATTTTTGAAGTATATTTATGAAGTAGGATATTGAATAGATATCTGCATGAAGAACATAGAACTCCAGCACTGGAGACACTGATTTCGGAAGTTAGAGATGAGCTAGAGATGAGTTACAGCTACGCTCTAACAACAGCTTGGGCTATGCTCAGCATGCATGGCTCCTCCGTACTGCAGTGAACTTGCAAAAATACCGAACGTTTCCCCCATTTGTGCTCCCTGGTTTGCTTGTGCAGCGCCTAAGATGTGAATAAGCACTGCAAGTCAGTGAATCTGGCTTTGGGGCCACTCAAAAAAAAAAAAAAAAAAGATTGGAAAAAACCTCAGATACAACATCAGAAATGCTCAGGTCTTTAGGAGTCAGGTCAACATGTGACTGCTGTGAAGACAAGGCAAGTGTACCAGGTCAACCTGTAAGAAACTAAGAAACAGGGAAAAAAAAAAAAGGATGAGGTTTTGGTTTAACTTCCATCACCTGTGGTGTGAATGTTAGCATCCCAGCTGGCCACACAAACTTGTGAGCTCAAGCACGTTCTGGTGGAGAGAAATGCCACGTTACATTGAGTTTGTCGCTTCCTAGAGCAGGTAGCTAAAACCCATCAGCTGAATTACGTTCACCACATTCCTTTTTCACTGTTATTCAAGTAGCCTGTTGTGACCACCAGAAATGCTGACGTCTCTGTTGTAGAGAGAGGCCAAAATACACAGAGCCATGACTTCTGTGTTCTCAGTTAAGACGATAACATTTGCCCTGTGCTGGGAAAGAGAAGCAGTGATGTTGTGTTTGGAAACAGATTTACTCTAAGTCTGGATACTGTAGCCATCCAGCTTAAGAAAAACTGGGTACAAGAATGCACCTGGTGATGCGGGAACTTACAGTGAAGATGAGACCTATGGTATGATTTTAGCAGATGCAGCCATTCTCCGTAGATACACCAGTCAGAAAGAGCTGCCAGGCATTCAGCTGCCAGATCAATGACCAATTCCAGTTCAGATGGCTTGTGCTGCCTGCTGCATTATAATCAGCGATACTGATAACCAGTGATATTGGATTGGGGAATGTGACCAAATGCTTGTGCTGTATTAGCAGAACTATTTAATGGCTTGGGGGCAATTGGAGGCTGTTGAGAAGAAACCCGTGAGATACTGTTGCTTGGAATTCATCGTAGCAGGCAGAGGGAGCCTTGCACGTGGTTGCAGTATTGCACGAGCATATTCACGAGAAGAGACGAGGGAGAACTTGTTGTGGGTTCTTCCTGCCCTTCTTGTGTCCCCTGAGGATATGTTTCCAAGAGGGAGCTGAAGTCAAAACAGAATCCACTGTGAAGCCCGTGAAGGTGCAGAAATTCAGATGGCCATCAGATGCGGTAATACCCCTGTAGAAAGAAAAGAAATAATTGTATCCACTCAAATGAGAAAAATGGATCCACAGCCAAATAATTATTTAAAAACATACAGGCAAACTGAGGATCAGCATTGACAACTCATTGAAAAAATATTGGCTATTTCCACCATCTGAAGACAAACTGCCCTGCCTGAGTCTTCCCTGAAGGCCAATGGCATCCTGGCTTGTATAAGGAATAGTGTGGCCAGGGGGAGTAGGGAAGTGATCGTGCCCCTGTACTCGGTGCTGGTGAGGCCGCACCTTGAATACTGTGTTCAGTTTTGGGCCCCTCATTACAAGAAAGACGTTGCGTTGCTGGAACGTGTCCAGAGGAGAGCCACAAAGCTGGGGAGGGGTCTGGAGCACAAGGCTTATGAGGAGCGGCTGAGGGAACTGGGGTTGTTTAGTCTGGAGAAGAGGAGGCTGAGGGGAGACCTTATTGCCCTCTACAACTGTCTGAGAGGAGGCTGTAGTGAGGTGGGGGTCGGCCTCTTCTCCCTGGTAATGAATGACAGGATGAGGGCAAATGGTTTGAAGTTGCACCAGGGCAGGTTTAGGTTGGACATTAGGAAAAATTTTCTCAATGAAAGGGCTGTCAAGCACTGGAAGGGGCTGCCCAGGGAGGTGGTCGAGCCCCCATCCCTGGAGGTATTTAAAAGAAGGGTAGATGAGGTGCTTAGGGCCAGGGTTTAGTGGTCGGATGGCAGGGTTAGGGGAACAGTTGGGCTTGATGATCTTAAAGGTCTTTTCCAACCTAAATGATTCTACGATTCTAAGGACTCTATTCTGCCAGACAGGACTTTTCAGCCTGGCTGACTGCCTTTGTCTTGGCTCTTGGTAAGCGTTTCTGGGAGTAAATGCTTAAGGGCATTAGGGCTTGAAAGATTTTTTACTATTGATATATGCAGACAATAGAGGAATTCTAAGACATCTGAGTGGCACTTCTTTAGAGATTACCATTTTAGTGGAAAAGAAAGGAAGCCTGGAGAAAAATCCCCAAATCATACCCTAGAAATGCCTCTTTCTACGGACTGTAGGGAGGATGTAGCCAGCTCTCTCCCCATCTTTGCAGACTCAGCTTTACAGTGTATCTAAGCGAGGTGAAGCTTGCCCCAGGACAGGAAAATTGGCCAGGCAGACAAGCGGAAGATGAACCCAGCAGAAGAAATCTGAATAATGCTAACTTGTGAGAACTCCAGTGACTACACAGGAGACTGAGCACCTGAATGGACAAGCCCAGACTGAAGGACAAGGAAGGGAGTAAGCGGTTTATGGTATCGACCATTGCCTTTCCGAATTCTGTACTCTCCTATCAGTATCCAGGAAGCCCTTCAGCTTGTCGGCTCGCAGTAATGCCACAAGGCCAGGATCTTGAAAGAGCCAAACCCCCCATCATTCAGAGTTCCTGCCTGTATCCACTCTCCTTCTGACACTCTTAACCCTTTTAGCTACCGGTTTTCTGATGATTTCTCAGTATAGAGAAGATCCTTGTGGATTGATCCTTCACTTCTAGTGAATTCTCCATCTACGTGGCCATAATTTTTTTTCTGTAGTCCACGTATGTGTAATAGCTTGCTCTACTTTTCTCTCTCTTTCCTCCATCCTTTTGAAGTGACAGTGCTCTTTTCATGCATTTGTGTCTCGCTTTTAGGTAATCAGCATTATTTTCATGCACTGAGCAATTGCTTTTAGCACCCTTAGCGTTCACTTGAAAGAGAGGACAGAAGATCTGAGTGGGGAGCAGAAAACGTGACATTTATATTTTGTTCTCTTTGAACCCCAGCTTGCGTTCCTTGCTCTCCCCAAGCCATAGTTGCCTTGTTGCTCTTGGGAATTCCTTTCCAAGGACAGGGACTTTCATTCCCCCTGGAGAGATGAATGGATATGCTTGTGGCTAGGAGTCTCAGCCTCGCAGTGGCGTGGCCTTCATCGTGGCATCTTTGAGCCATCGTAATTCATGCAATGCATAGGCTATCACTGCATCTTATGCTCTGGGAGCAGTCCTAGACCAAGACCAGTGAGACGTGGACTTCTGTGAAACCTCATTGCTTTCTGTTTCTACAGAGATGGACAGGTTACCTCTGTTGTAGACAAGCCCCAGGTTTTCTTCTGAACGCTGGAAATGAGTGCAGACCTTACATGCATGCTTAGCCCGTGCTTTCCATGGAAAGTGAAGCTCTGTACTACTTGAACAAGTAGCTGTTCTCTCCTTGACCAGTCGTCTTCTTACCTCTACCTGCTCCTGTTGACAAACTGAAATGCTGAGGTTGAGGCGAGGGTTGCTTGGAGACTCCTAATTAATTACCTGTATCTTCTTTCATTTTGGTGATAGTTCATTTATGGAATGTAGATTTCCCAGTTCAATTGATGTCTTCCTTTAATGATACACAGTACCTAAAAGGCCAAACTATTTTTTTCCAAACATTTCAGCAGTTTTTTTATACCACTGCCCGGGGTTTGGGTAATATCCTGATGGATTCTGGCAAAAGTGGACAAGATTGCATTGGACTGGTTATACATCTACTTCTGAGGTACGAGCTGGGAATTGGAGAAGGTAGTAATTAAATATTTGCTCTACCATTTCGGCTTTGCAGCAATAACCTTTCCTTTGCGCTGTGCAGAACATTATATTTGAGAAGTTACTTGAAAGCTGATTATTGCCAGTCCTGTGTACAGAGCTCAGTACTCAAACATCCAAAGATCCTCTGATTTTTAAAAAAATTAAACTTCTTGTTTGTTTTTTCTACACTATCAGAGTTATGATCCTTTTTTTCCTCCTTCTTACCCCCGCCCCCAGGCTTTTCTTAAAGCCATAGGGATTCTAGGTTTGATTTTGTTAAATACTGAGACTATATAGTGCTGGAGCAGCATTTGAGCCTTCAAAAAATCTAGCAGCCATCGTGTGGCAGGCACAAAATGGGAAACCTGGCCATATAGCACTTCTGGGTAATTATTGGGGAAAAGTGGAGCTGTGCAAATTCCATGGTATTCATTTTTGTAAACATATAAATACAGTTTTATACAACAGTTTTGGCACGCTAGTCCAGCCAGTGTTCACCATACAGTGCTGCCGACGAACTGTGGATTTTTAGATATCCTTGGTCCTGCCTTTTGTGTGCACAACTGCTCACTTGGGTTAATGTTGATAGTTAGTTGTGTCTTGGGTTAATGTTGATAGTTAATTGTGTGTTGGGTTAATAGGTAATAAGCTCAGATGCTGAGAGTACACTCTTGAACTGGGGAGTAGGTATCCCTGGAGAGCAGAGCTTGCTTTCTGTTCTGCCAGATACTGAGTTTGTGGCCACCTGGGCTATGTACAAATTCCTTCTCCTTCTGCAGAAGAACTGAGGAGGGAAAAGAGGTTCAATTTTGTGTTTCAAATGGCCTTTATTCACTCTGAAAAGAAGCAACTGTCGCAGGTTTTTTTCATACAGAACATGCAGTCTGAGGCTGTGTAATTTGGATAGTAAATATGAAAATATATCACATGGATTAAGGTAAGAGGGGTATTTCATTGCTGAAATAAATTTTAGTATTTGTGAAAGGGGAAAATTGTTGCACCTGGCAGTGAGGTCTCCTGTGTGCTGTAGAGGAGAGGTGCTGGGTGAGAATTGGGAATTTCTACCTCCTTTGGAGACCTTGTGTTTCATCTTTGATCTGGAAGAATCAAGGCTAAGTAGTCACTGGCTGTTTCTTATTTCTGTGGTAATCATTCTTTTATTTCTTTGCTGAGATTGGCAGATAGGGAAAAAGATATTGTAATTGTTATTTGCTGTTTGAGGTTTGTCCTTCACACCACTTGACCGGGACCCATCACTTCATAACGCGTGGGCTGGGAGGTGTAAGTTGGAGCAGATGCTGGAATCTGGAGGGGGAAACTTCCAAATCATACCGATCACTAACGTTTTTGAGGTATCTCTTTTTGTTGTTGTTGAGGTACATCCTAGCAAACATTCAGCTGGGTTTTCAGAATAACTCAGGTACACCTTTATGCTGAGGCAGCAGTTTGAATGCACAACCAGAGTTTCCAGATGAGAATGTCACTGCCTAATCAGGAGAAACAGATTCAGGTCAAGTGCCAGATACGGTTATGCAGAATAAAAGTGTTGGTCCACACAGCCTTTAGGGAAGCAGCATCATATTGGAATACTGAAAAAGAATCCAGCAAACAGGGCACAGCGTTGAAGGAAGCCATCGGAAGATATTCGTTATTTCTTGCAGACCATGATTATCGATTACTCAGTTCTGTGATTCTCAGACACGAGCTCTTCATTGGCTGGAATTAGATTTATGAAGGCAGCTGCTTTCTCTGTAGGAGCAGCACACGCATGCTGTGTTCTGTTTGTTGCAGATGTCTGGGGAGGGGGAGCACCCGTTACTAAACACGAGGCGGCGTAGAGAATAGGATGGATAAACAGACCATGAAATTGCATTGGGTCGGTCCTATGCTGTCAATCCCGAACACTCAAAACTTAATCCTCAAGTGAAGATGATAGTTTTTAAAATGACTGTTTTTTTCTAAAACAAAGAATGAGTTCCTTTATTTGCTTTCTGGTGTATCAGTAGGCAAAACTAACTGGTTCCCCCCTCCCGCCCCCGCAATCACAAAACTACTGACAAATGTCACTTGATTAAGTGACAAATATTCTGAGAATTGACAGGGCGAGCGGGCGTGACGTGATCCCCCAGCGCAAGGTCGAGAGACACAAAAATCCCAGCTGGGTAGAAAAAGCTACATGAGAAAATTCAGGCTGCAGTTTATGCTCTTTCATTATTTAACCGTGATTAAAATACAACAGCCACAAGAGAACAAGCTTGAGTCCATTCTGCATGTGTCAGGCTATGGCAGTGCCACCTGCTCAGCATTTTTCTTTTTTTTTTAAATGCAGCTTTGGTACTGAGCCCAAAGCAAAATTATTTGGGGGAGCAGCAGAAAACCTGCAGGTAGGCTTGTGGTGGTTGAGGCTTAGGAGGCAGGAGCTGGGTGATTCACTTTGGCTTCTGAAGGCAAGCACTAAATCAAAGCTGCAGGCAGGAGCGGGAAGAATATTTGGGAGAAGTGTGAAGTGATTCCTAAGTTATCTATGGGGGAGGGGAAATAGTGGGGTTTGCCTTAAGAAAGCTCTGCGGGTTTGGGTGGAGTTGCAGATGTCGTTGTCCAAACATGTGGCTTGGGGTCCCAGTGTGGCCTTGAAGCCATGAGTTTATCTCAGCTGCTTCAGTGTGGGGTAAAGCATCCCACCTGGCACCATGTGGTACACTTTGACGAATGACTAAGGCCCCGATGAGAGTAGCTGGGCAACTCACAGATTATTTTCAGTATTTATAAACAGTTGTTTTGCTGGGGTGTTGTTGGCTTCCCCTCTCACCTTTTATTTTTGTTTTAATTGTGTCTGCATCTAAAAAATACTTATGTGCCAAAGGAAAAGCTCTGGCCCCTGCAAAAAAAAAAGAAAGTAAAGCCATCATAATTCATTTCTGCTATTTGTTTCTCTCAGATACTATAGGCAAGACTAGGCGGCTCATGTCAGTATTTGCTATTGAGCTTAGAGAGTTGTCCTCTCCCATGGTGTTGTCCCCTCCTGAAGGCCGGCACACCAGCTCTAAGCCGCTGGCAGATTTGCTCATCCACAGAGCTACAAATCTGTTTGCTTCTTCACTGGGTTGTTCCACTAGAGATGCAAAGTGGATAATTGCTGATGCAAAAATTGTTGATAGCTGCTTGTCGGGGATCTGCATGTGTGATTACACTGGTTTTGCAGGAAGTGTTATTAACTGTTAGTACTAGTTTCAGTAAATATGCACACACTTTTTTAATATAAAGTCCAGAATTGTGTGCCTGAGTAGAATGAACCAGATCCAGCACAGCATTTTAAGGCATCCTTTTGCCGTCTTTTCTCCTCAATACACAGCATATGAGCTTTGCTCTCCCCCCAGTCTCTAAGCCACTGCAGAAATTCCAGCTACCGAGCCGTCGCGTGTATGCTTGAATGAAGCGTGTGCTCTTCCATGTGTCAGCAGGAAGAGATAAAAATAGAGCTTATTTTTCTCCTTGTCACAAACTGTGTTTCTGCTGGCTTCCCCAAGCCATTTCTTCTTCAAGTCTGCTGGAAAAGGAGTAAGTTTAGGCTTTAGGTTCAGTGCTGCAGTTGTGGATCGTAGGGCGACCATGAAGCAGTGTACGGATTGCAGCAATTTATGCCCACTGCTTAGTGGGACGAGGCATATCAAGATTAAGGAATGGCTGCTCTTGCTGCTCTGCAGCCAACTGGCCTTTTGCTGCAGAAGCTGCCTCTTTTTTTTCCTTTTCCAGTGAGGGAATATATTGAAATAGCTGACGAAAATCCCATTTTATGAAGCTCTTTTGGCTTTGTGCTCCCCTGCTGACACATGCTGGTCTCACACCTTTGCAATGAAGCGTTGCTACTGTTGGCAACATGTATGCCGAATGCAGTCAGCTGAGAGATCTGGGGGGGTGACTTGGTTTGCCTGGCACCAGGGATCCCCAGGTGGGAGAACAGCGTTCCCTGGTATAGCAGGAATATGCATTTATCATCATATGGTCTGACATATCAGCACATCACCATGCATCAGGGCTCTGCGAACTTGTGGTCTGCATGGATTAAAATGGACCGGGCCGCGGTACCCATTAAGCTACTATTCCAGATACGGAGTTGATAATGTTATAAGGCCTTTCCTCCAGGACCTGACCTGGTAGCGGTGTGACTGAGGAAAGATGCTGGGAAAGTAAAATCTGAAATGGGGTGTTCTTTGAGGTGGGAGATGGCTTGGCCCACCCTGGGAAGCACAAAGACTGGTTCAGGAGGCCCTGGTTGCACGTGGCTTTGATGGAATTGCAAATAATGTGGTCTCACCTCACATTACCAATTCAATCAAAGTGTTCCTGGGGTGTAAGCATCTGATTTGGCATACGTTTTCTGAAAGAAGCATTGTCTTTGTTATGTACGTCCACCTCTGTGCAAGGACTACTGCGGGTAATAGCAGGCCACAATTTATGCAAAGAATGTATCTGCGCATGCACCACCGACACCGGTTTCCTTTCTGCCTTGCTCAGCCCCCAGTCTGCTGCAGGTCAGAGACGTGTCCATGTTACGGACCGGCGTACATGAGGCTGACACTTGGCAGCGGTCCCTCTTGCTGCCAGGAGTTGCTCTCCACATCATTCTGAGTGCACGTACATGTAAAGCGTATATGTGATAATTAAGAAGCCAGTCAGGTCCTCAGCAATCACAGAAATTCAAAACAAATGAACCAGTTGTATGAACCGATTGTATATTAACATGAATGTATAGACACACAATTACAGTAGGAAAACAGAAGTTTAAACTTAAAAATTTAAAATATTCTTAAAATATTCTACATATAGATCCCACCAGATGGTAATTTAAAATTCCTCTTTTAAGTGACGGATTGAAGAAGCAATAACATCACCTTTTGGCCTTTAGAAATGCTAAGACCTTTTAGATGTCTCTGTTCTTTGACAGCTCGTCCTGGTTACCTGGGCATGTGAAACATCTCCTGGAAGGAGAATAACTGTGCTATCAATCCAGATACCGTCCATCTTTGATTTTCTCCCTGCCTTTTCATTTAAAGGAATCACAGCTATAAGAAATGTGAATTCTCTAAAATTTAATCAGGATAGGATTTTTTTCCTAAGCCAGCCTTCATTAAGCAATAATGTAGAAATGAAGTTAATTCTCCCTACTTTGCTCTCCGACATCCACTTTATATCCCTTACACTTTTGGTGTAATAATTCATTTCCCAGATTTGATCTTCCTGGTCATTTCAAGCCAGTTCTTCCATTTTCAGTATTTCCTTCAGAGAAGTGAAATGGCAGGTGTATTATGTAAATAACTTTCTGATACATTGCTACGACTGTTTGAGCAATGCCTGTCTTGAGAGAGAGTTCATTAGCAAACGAGCAGTTCCTGAGTATAAAGTAAAGCATCCTTGTATGTGGAAGGGCAAGCCTGAGCCATTGCTCCAGCTGTTCCATTGAGGGAACAATTCTTGGCTTAAAGCGTGACTGGGGCTATAAAATTAAAATCAAAATACATAAAGTAGGTCATTTACTAACTCTTAAACTGGGATTCTGAGGGCTCTATTCTGAGAAGGCTACAGTGATCAAAAAGGAACAGAGATGGCTCTACCCACGTTTTGTCTAAGTGTTAAGCCTCCGAGACTTAATACTTATGATCTGATGAATATTTAAGAAAGTGTGGTCCTAGAGACAAGCCACAAAAGGCGTCTGCAGCTTCATTAAAACGGCTGTTGCAATGTGGCACCATCCATTTCAAGCAACTGCCAACTTTGACCTAATCTTTACTTAAATAACTGTACCTTAATATTCCCTAATTGTGTATTATCCCCCCTTGAGTAACCTCTTTGTTAAATTTCTTCTGTTTCAGCATTATATGGCCTTTACAGCACATCACCTAGCAGTGAGGATTTCAGTTTATGTGACCAAGTAGAATAAAGCACTGAACAAGTTAGGAGGTTCAGAAATACATGTAAATTGGCTCTTAACAGCCAGCCAGAGCAGAACTGCATGCAGACCTATTCATAGAATCAGAGAATCACAGAATCATTTAGGTTGGAAAAGCTCTTTAAGCTCCCCCAGCCCAACCGTTCCCCTACCCCTGCCATCCCACCCCCAAACCCTGGCCCTCAGCACCGCCTCTGCCCGGCTGTTAAATCCCCCCAGGGATGGGGACTCGACCCCTTCCCTGGGCAGCCCCTTCCAGCCCCTGACAGCCCTTTGGGGAAGGAATTGTTCCCCAGGCCCAACCTCACCCTGCCCTGGCACAACTTGAGGCCGTTGCCCCTCGTCCCATCGCCCCTTCCCTGGGAGCAGAGCCCGACCCCCCCGGCTCCCCCCTCCTCTCAGGCAGTTGTAGGGAGCGATGAGGGCTCCCCTCAGCCTCCTCTGCTCCAGGCTGAACCCCCCCAGCCGCTCCCCAGCAGCCTGGGGCTCCAGACACCCCCCCAGCTCCGTTGCTCTCCTCTGGACATGCTCCAGCAGAACTATATGGATACACGTCTGTTGAAAACCTAATGCAAACTTTTCATCATATGGTTCAAGCAAGTACTGGCCTCTCAATTAAGAGAGGACACCTTTAGCTGCTGGGAAGGACAGGTAGAAGAAGGCTTGGAGCCATGATACAGTAGGTCCAGACTTCCAGGGCAGCCACTCTGGTTCATCTCATCAGTACCAAAATAATATACTTTAAAGGGTTAAAGACCCAGATGACTCTGATAGTATCTGGATTTACTTACAACCTAAGAAAAAGTCCTCCAAGTGTGGACCTCACAGCCACTTGAAAGAGCAAGGCTATTTCTGCAGTAGGAGAATGGATGTGGGGAGTCCTCGCAAGGTCGTCTCCATTTTCTCCTTGGAGAATGTTTAAAGGATTCTGAAAAATAGAGAAATCCTGTGGTGTGCTTATCCAGGGGGCTTATCTTATCGTATTAGCAGTTACTCATCACATGTAATTAAGACTCCTTTTTAGCTGATGTGAAATATTATTAGCTCCATTCATCCCGAATCACTAAAAGGGAATAACAGTGGGATGGGATCCTAACAGGAGATGATAGGAAGCTGCTGATGTGACAGGCGTATCGTGGAAGGGAAGGGGAGCTGTGACCGCCAGAGCCTGTTTTGAGGCCTGCGATGTCTTCAGTTTTACAGTCCCTTGTTGTGGGAGGCGTTAAAGTAACTCCCCTCTTTTAGGGCAGGCTGCTGGCTAACGGTTGTGTCGGTGAGGATCAAACCAGACATTGTTTAGTGTTTAGCTAATTGGCTTTCGGAGGAGAAGTTTGCAGAGGTTCGGTGATAAACTAGCCAAGAGTAGGTCAGCTAAAGGATTTGGTAGGTCTAAGTTAATTTTATAAAACATGTATGGTGTAGTTTACTTTTAAAATGAAGAAATCCCCTGAGGTTAACAAAACTAAACAGTAATAGTACCCTCTCTTCCCCTTTATGGTCCAGAAAAGGCTGGTTTCAGCTTTCATCCCTAAAATACCAGTGAAATTATCCCTTTATTTGTGATCAGAGCCAGAGGGAGCCAGGGAACGGGTTCCAGCTCTGAGGTTCAGAGCACGGAGCCACCTTCAGCCTCTGAGAGACGAGGTGCTGCATTTTCCACTCCCTGAAGCGTTGGGTGTGTTGCGAAAGGAAGGTCCAAGCAGAAAGCTTCACGCTGTAGTCATCCGGCCTGGAGCTTACAGTGGTTTGGGTTGCTGGGGTGGGAGCCATATGCAAGAGGAATGGTTGAAGCCTGTAAGCTAAACATAGATGATGAAGAAAGAAAGAGAAAAAAAAAAAGTTATCTTTCAAGACCATTTCTTCGGTGTCCATGATCCATTACTATGCTATCCTTTCTAAGTGGGGAAGCTCACATATTCATTCATGTCTAAAATAGACGCCTCTAAAAGCACTGAAATAAAATGTGTCCCTTTTGCTTTCATTACCACTTCAAGCATCCTATTAGTTGGTTAAAATTAGGTTCTGCTTCAGAAGACTAAAATGGATGCTTTGAGTTTCCATAGTTACTGTCTTTCTATTAATTGTGCTCAATTAAAAAGTAGGGATTCTCTTTTGTCTACCATCACTGGGCTTTGGCAGCCAGGCTGGGCTCTTCCCTCTTTATGTACCAGCAGTAACACGGACTGTGCGAAGGTCAGGTTACCTGCAGGTGTTCACAGCTGTAGAAACTGGTCCTTGGTAAACAGCTTTGTTGAGGGTAACGTTGAGGGTAAGCAGAAGGGACTGAATTCAACTGAATTCACTTAGGAGCGTTCATTCTCCAAGGTGGACACAAGGTAAAACAAGCTAGCCCTATCCAGGAGATCGAATGCTAGGAGAACATCTAATCCTGTGTTCTGCCTTCCCTTTGGGTAACCTGAAATCCCCCACCTGAATTTTTCCTTCTTTGGGGAATCAATCACAGCTAGCCAGCGAGATGGGGGCTGAGGCAGAAGGTGGCTGTAGTGGTTGTAGACAGGAGTCCACGCTGCTGATCCGGTGGTCACCCCATAGAAGCAGAGTGGCCTCCAGCGGCAAAAGGCAACCGGCTGGGCTCTTGGCCTCAGTTCAATAGCTCATCTAGCGGAGAGCGAGGGGAGGGGGGGTTGGCTGGCTGCAGAACACTGTTACAGCCTGCGGCAGCCAGGAAACGCTTCCTCCTTTTCACCTTCCCAGCAGGATTTATGACGGTCTGCGAGCCCGTTCTCTTTCACATAAAAGCGCTTGTACGTAAGAATCAAATTATTTTTGTATTTAAATTTGACAGAACACAGTGACCAGAATTGGCTTTCCGTAATGCAGGCTAAGTGGCACACAGATCTGTTCTCTCCTCCTGACGTTCAGAGCTTTGTCTTCTGCAGTGACTTTTGCTCTCCTTGTAATATTTTATGTCTTTATATAATGGAGGCAGCACCCACACGCAGCGCCGGTCACCCGAAAGCAGTTGGAATGCCACCTCCCTCCTGGTCTTATCCAGAGGGAGATTTGCGCCACAAATCAGACATCCCCATTTTTAAAGATTTGTCTCAAAGTCCACATTTTTTTGTACATGTCACCCAGCAATCGTAAAATCAACCCCCAGAGGCCTGGGTAGCTCTTTGCTGCTCCAGTCTGTTCGATTCAGGGCATTTAAGGAGGCTGCATAGCACCTGGTTTGCCAGGAAGGCAAAGCAAAGTCTTTTCTTTGGGGGAGGTGGGGTGGGCGGCAGCGAGGCCGCTGCCCGCACCACCTCTCCCTTCCCAGGTACTGAGGGGTGCAGCAGCCCCCCAATACCAAGCCCAGTTTTCCTGCGCTATTCGCTGCCCTTTAACCTGACTGTTTGCATTAAAACAAGGGCAGAATGGCTGATGGTGTAGCTGTCTTTACTTATAACGTGCTTATGAGATGAAAATCATCTGGGTTTTTTTTTTTTTTTGTGGCTGTTTTCATCTATGAACTCTTAAAAATGGTCACTGTGGGCCTGCAGCCACGGCGAAATGCCCAAATACAAATCCATCTACCTTGTATTGGAGGAGTAGCCTCTCCCTCACAACCTCTGCACGCGACACAAACACGTATATGGTGTATCTCCCAGCGTCCAGCGTCCGATCAGCGCTGGCGAGATGGTCCGGAGCATCCCGGGTGCGTGCGGGCAGCAGATTACACCTCAGTTTGGTGAGGGAAAGCTTCAAGCTGGTGCTGAGCAGGTCCTAACAGGGGCTTTCCAAGATAAATTCTACCAGTGGGAGCAGAACAGGGCACAAGTATGGTGCTAGAAGGATGTTACCTGAGAAGGTTGATGGTTTTGCGGGAGGAAAATCCCCTCTCAGTGAAAAGCAGCAGGCTGTGGCAGCAAGCAAATCCATTTTTGCTTTCCCATATCTTGGAATATGCTGGCAGAGCTATTTGGTAGCCGAGACCATTGCTTTAATACACAGCCACGTGAGATTATTTTCTAGCATGAGATGGATTATCTCTCTTTAAATCCAATGCCAGTGTCGGCGTGGACAGTAACCTGAGACGGGAGCTGGAGGCGACCTCTGTGCCCACCCCCCCCTTTGTAGCTGGATGTGGGAGCAGCAGGGGGTTACAGATCTCCCACAACATATGTGCTATAATTACCCCGTTTAATGTTACTGACTTTAAATCCAAGCAGTGGATTAAAGCTGCAGGCTCCTTGGTGGGGAGAAGTTTTCATTTTCTTCATTCCCCCCGTCTCTGCATCATTAGTGCAGAACAGGTCAAACAGATGGAAGGGGAGAGAGTGGCATTTTTTTTTTTTTTTTTTTTTAAGACTCCAAATTGACATCATCCTTAGAGATCATTGGGATTTTGGGCAACCTGATAGTTAAAATGGCTCAACTTTGTCCTGTCCCCATCTCCCAGTTCAGTATCTGTCATTTTATCATGCTGATGATGGAGTTCTATTTGCTTGCTTTGTTGCGTTGTTGGTTGTGGTTTGGGGTTGGGGGTTTTTTTGTTGGTTTTTTTTTTAAAAAAAAAAAAAGATTAAATGGGCATTTTAATCCCCAAAAGGCTTAGGGATGATCAGCAAAGCCAGAATGTCCGCAGAGATCTTCCAAATGACACAGAGAGGGTTTTTCAGTGCACGCTATTTGCATTTGATGTGCTGTTTGGGAATCGGTGCAGACTGTCAGGCTCTTTAGAACAGCGAATATTCATTAAGCTTGCCAGAGGCAGACGCTGCAGTCAGTACGGCATCCGTGCAGGAGGCAGGGAGGAGAGAAATCAGGTTAATGACTCGCTTTCTCTGCTGTTTGCTTCCTGCTTATTGCATGATCTCAGTTTTAAATAAATTCATTTAATTAATGTGTTTTGCTACTCTGACCTGCGGACAGAAGGGTCTGTGATTAATGATGGGGTATTCCTAGTCCCACAGTGGCTTTAGTCTGCATGTTCTGGTGTCTAGGAAAAAAAATATTGAAAAATATTTCCTTTAAACTTAATAATAATAGATGGTTTGATTAAAAGCTTTTATCTAAATGATCTCCTGAGTCCATGAGCCACCAAATTTTTAAAGACAGGGACAAAGTGGGGAGTGGGGAGGGGTGGAACGGAGGGAAAGCAAGCTGCTGTCTTGGCTGAGCACATCACGCAGTCAAAAACATCTCTGCAGGGAGGCAGAGCTGCCCTGAAATGCTTTCCTCTTCTCCCTCCGAGCAGGAGCACATCTGTTCTAACACAAGTTGGCCTTCTTCTGACAAAGGTTCTTTAAGAAGGCAGCAGAGGCATAGGAGGCAGGGACGATGTACATGACACTCAGAATATACGGCCAGCGTGCGTTATGGGAAGTGAGCACCACCTGTTCCCAGTAAACACCAGATTGGAGCTGTGGGGCTACACGGGGACAGGGAAAAAACACGTGACCTCCCCAAAAGAGAGAAAAATGTCAGCGAGGTAGAAACTGCAGTCTTAGCCCAGACCTGGTGGGGGGTGGGTTTGTGGGCTGAGGGATGACATGTTCTGTGAGCAGGCATTTTGCCCCAAATTTAGAAGTCGTCTCGATTTCAGACTGTTTGTACCCATCACTCAGCTTTTCGACTTTGCTCCACTTACATATCAGCTCGGATGGTTTTACAAGCTGATGAAAGCCTGCCCTTCAACTGAGTGAATTCGCAAATGCCGCATCTGAAGAGACAGCGCTGTACGTCTCGGTGACAGGCCTGTACTTCAGCGGTTTGCAGCAGAGCATCGCTCAGGCAGGGTGCACAGGACAGCGTCCAGGCGGGGGTTGAATATCTCCAGAGAAGGAGACTCCACAGCCCCCCCTGGGCAGCCTGGGCCAGGGCTCGGTCACCCTCAAAGTAAAGAAGTTCTTCCTCATATTCAGATGCAAGTTCCTCTATTTCAGTTTGTGCCCGCTGCCCCTTATCCTGTCACTGGACATGACTGAAAAGAGTCTGGCCCCATCCTCCAGACATCTCTCCTTAAGGTATTTGTAAATATTTATGAGATCCCCTCTCAGTCTCCTCTTCTCCAGGCTAAACAAGCCCAGCTCTCTCAGCCTTCCCTCATAAGAGAGATGCTCCAGTCCCCTCATGATCTTCATAGCCCTCCACTGGATTTTCTCCAGTAGTTCCTTGTCTGTCTTGAACTGGGGAGCCCAGAACTGGACACAGTACTCCAGATGTGACCTCACCAGGGCAGAGTAGAAGGGGAGGATAACCTCCCTCGCCCTGCTAGCCACATTCTTCCTAATGCAGCCCAGCATACTATTGGCCACCTTGGCCGCAAGGGCCCACTGCTGGCTCATGGTTAACTTGTCCACCAGGACTCCCAGGTCCTTCTCTGCAGAGCTGCTTTCCAGCAGGTCAGCCCCCAGTCTGTACTGGTACATGAGGTTATTCCTCCCTAGGTGAAGGACCCTACCCTTGCCTTTGTTGAACTTCATCAGGTTCTTCTCTACCTAGCTCTCCAGCCTGTCCAGGTCGTGCTGAATGGCAGCACAGCCTTCTGAAGTATCAGCCACTCCTCCCAGTTTTATATCATCAGCAAACTTGCTGAGGGTACACTCTGTCCCTTCATCCAGGTCATTGATGAATAAGTTGAACAAGACTGGACCCAGAACTGACCCCCTGGAGAACACCATTAGCTACAGGCCACCAACTAGACTTTGTGCTGCAGATCACAACCCTCTGAGCTCTGCCAAGCAGCCAGTTCTCAATTCATCTCACTGTCCACTCATCTAATGCATCTTACATGAGGATGTTACGGGAGACACTGTCAAAGGCCTTGCTGAAGTCAAGGTAGACAACATCCACTGCTGTTCCCTCATCTACCCAGCCAGTCGTGCCATCATAGAAGGCTATCAGGTTGGTCAGGCATGATTTCCCCCTGGTGAATCCATGTTGACTACTACGGATAACCCCCTTTTCCTCCACATGCTTAGAGAAGACATCCAGAATGAGCTGTTCCATCAGCTTTCCAGGGATGGAGGTGAGGCTGACTGGCCTGTAGTTTCCTGGGTCCTACTTCTTGCCCTTGTTGAAGATTGGAGTGACACTGGCTTTCCTCCAGTCCTCAGGCACTTCTCCCATTCTCCACAACCTTTTAAAGATGATGGAGAGTGGCTCAGCAATAACATCTGCCAGCTCTCTCAGCACTCATTGGTGCAACCCCATTGGGACCCATGGATTTGTGGGTGTCCAGTTTGCCTAAATGATCTTTAACCAAATCCTCCTTCACCAAAGGAAAGTCTTCCTTTCTCCAGACTTCCTCTCTTACCTCCAGGCTCTGGGATTCCTAAGGGCCAGCCTTAGCAGTAAAGACTGAAGCAGAGGTGGCATTCAGTGACTCAGCCTTTTCTGTATCCTCTGTCACCAGGGCACCCACCTCATTCAGCAGTGGGCCCATCTCCCAAGCCATGGGATGCTGCTTAGCTTGCTCCTGAGGGTGGAATTCAGCTCCTTTTGCACCAGCCACCCAGAAGTTAGCTGTCTAGTTTAAATTGGCTGCCCAGGCTTTAGCTGCCATTAAAGCAGCGAAGGTAATAGAGCTCCAGCGGGGAGAGGAGAGGAGCAAAGAAAATTCAGTGCATCTAAAACCAGGCATTTAAGCTAGGTGGGTCGAACTGCCTTCTGAGGGTGCCTGTCTCCCTTTATAGACTGTAGCAAGAGCTAAATTAGGCAGTTTAGATTGGATGCCCACTTTTTTGGTGGCTGAATTTAGAAAAGGGATACCTTACTCTGTGGATGACATCTAAGAAAAAAAAAATTTAGGTGCCTACAGCTACTACAAGCTAAATTTTAGGGACCCTGTTCCCTGTCTGGGCTCCCTGCACAGAGCACAGGGAGTGTTAGGTGCCTCTGAAAAACCTGTGCTGAACTCAGAACTGCCTGGAGCACACATGTGAGAAGCTCTGTGCTCAGCGAGGTGACACAGCTCACCTGAAACCTGCTCCTTTTCTGGGATCTTGGAGCCTATGACATCCATGACGCTTTCTGTCTGACAACGTGTGGGCAATCAGGTGCTTTCAGAGCAATTAGGACTTGTTGAACAAGTGCCTATTGCCTGAGATTTGTATGGTTTTCAAGTCCTGTGAGAGGTAGAGGGCTACATTATATGACCTGTAAATGCCTCTGGAAGAGAAGAAAGGTAGCTAGGCACCGTACCTTACTGGTTCAGGCTTTCAGATTGGTGATTTTAGGATGTGGGGTTTTTTTTGTATGTTGATCTGCCTGTGTGTTTTAGACAACAGTCACTGGATAGAAAAAGAAGTATTTTGAAAGACAACCTAGAAGTCCTTTCCTCCCAACTCAATATATGATCTGCTCGCTGCAGACTCTCGGTTGCCCTAGGGTCCATTTAAAGTCTACTGAGACACGTGTATTTTGGCGAGAGCATGAGCAAATGGAAGGGTGAAAAGTTCACCTCCCATTTTAGCATGCAGACGCACAGGCGAAGAAGCATCAGGAGCTGCAAGTGCAGCCTAGATTTTGGGTTCTGCTGCCTGCCTGCATTTTAAAAATAAATCATTTGGTCATTGAACATGAAGGCTGCCGTGTTCCTTAAGAATAAAGCGAAGGGGCAGCCTCCAAAGGAATCCTTTGAGTTACACCAGGCAATGGCCAGGCTCTGTGCTTTTATGGAGGAACCAGGGCACAACCGCCCGGTGTGGCTGTAGGAAGAAGCGTAATGTTTTAAATTTGGTGTTTTAAATATAGCTGGTGGGTTTGCTTTATTTAGATTTTCCTCTAAGTTGAATAAACAACTTTAAAGCATTCAATGAGACCCAGAAAATATTAAAGAGAAGCACAGCTAATCCTGTTAAATGTAAACCAGCATCCCAGTGGAAAGCTTTTGTTGTTAAATTCCTGCTGGTAAGAAACAGAAGAGATGTTTAAGGAAGCTTTGGAAACGAGGGGGTGAGCGACATTTATCCTTGATCTGAAATGCCTAAACATGCAATGTTGTTAGTACAGCTGAACCGCGACCTTCCAGCCTGCCAATACAGATAAACCCACACCTTATCAGGTAAATCACGCAGAAGGGAAATGTCCTGAGGAGGCTGCTGAAGCCCCACTCCTGGGAAATTATGGCTATTAACTCCTTAAATTCTGCCTGTCTCGGGCTTTCTGCATGTGAGCCCTCCACGCGGCTGTAAGGATAATTAGTTTCCTTTGGCTTAGTGGGTATTAAGGAGTATTAAAATGCTTCATTTGTACGGACAACAAACATAGTCAGGGGCTGGGAAAAAAGCACACAGAAATGCAAGCAAACCCCCTTGGTGTTTAGCTTGACAGAATCCCGATTCCAGGGAGGATACGACGGGTTTGCTGTGTTTGGATGCCTTATGTCAGATGGCTTTGTGATAAATGTTACTGACTTCATCTGGTGAGTGGATTTGCCTAGGCAGAACCCGATTAAAGGGTCAGTATCCTGTTCTGAATTAGATTTCAGTAATGCAGACATGTATGTGCACCCTGTTAGACTGGCAGGGGTTTTCAGGCATGGAAAAAGAGATGCTGTACGTTAAGGATACCCTCCATTCTCGCCTGTTACTGTATTTATCTGGTAAAGTGGATAATATAAAGGGCAGTGTCGTTGTCTCATGTCCTGTCTCCAGCCCAATATGGCTGAAGCCGTACATTTTCAGCCTAAGATGGCACAACCACACACCGTGGTATTTCAGGTGTGCTGTGGTGGCACTGCGAGCCGTGGAGCGTTGCAAACCTGTGCACTTCAAAGCAGGCTTTGGACTGTTAACTGCTGCAGGGCTCCCCCCAACCAGAACAAGGATGGTTCAAAAGCAATCTGAGGTCACCTTCAGCTGGGTTTTTTTCCTGCCCGGAACAGGAAAAAAGCATTGGGTCTGGGCCAGCGTTGTTTGGAACGAATGCTGCATGGGCTTGTTGGGAAGGAGAAAGGATTTATTTGTCAAATAGGGCTTAATTTATGGTGTACTATATGAAAGCTCACATTTTTGTATTGCTGGAGAAAGACAATTGATTAATAATTTGGAAAAAGGCCAAGAGGCACAACGTTCACCTTTGTAATTTATCATCTCAAAGAAACAAAACCGATATGAAGCGTACCTGACCAAAATACTTTATTAAGCAGAAATGAAAGCTGGTTCATATTAGTGCATTTGGTATGAAAGGGCTTGCTAGGACACTGCTGTTACCAACAACAAACATGCAAAAAATCTGACACTGATAGTTAAGGCTGTGGGAGGTTTACAGAAAAGCTACAACTGATTAAATAGAGGAACTTCCACATTAATAACCACTTCAAAAAAGATATTTGAGACTAGGAAGGTTAAGGTCACTAAAACAAGTTCAGCAATTCCTGGAAAGATCAGAAACTCAAAGTCAAATCTTCATTGTTAGATACAGTCTTAGGGAAAAAATAAGTGTACAGGCTCTTCTAATTCTTGATTAAACATCACACTATAAGAGCCGTCATATCACCTCCTTGACAAGGATTCCATGTGCCAAAGCTGTCACACAGATGGTCTCAGAGCCAGTTCTGATGTGTCTTGTATACACATTTCTTTGACCCAGAGCATATTGGGCCCAGCAGTACCTGGAGCGAGTCCGTGCACGAGCAGCCTGGACAAGAACCAGTTGATAACACACAGAGGAGCAGCCAGGCGACCAAGAGTTAATGTAGAGCCAGGCTAAAGCCATAGCTTTCACATAGGAAGCTGATACTCACCGAGTGCTTGTATTCCAGGCCACACCTGGAATCCTGTGCCCAGTTCTGGTCCCCGCTGTACAAAAAGCTGTGAGCAGGCTGGAGGGGGTCCAGAGCAAGGCCACCAAGGTGATCCGAGGGCTGGGAAGCATCTCTCAGCCATATGGGGATGGGCCAAGAGAGCTGGGTTTGTTCAGCCTGGAGCAAAGGAGGCTCAGAGGGGGTCTCATCTCCACATACCAGTACCTAAGGGGTGGCTCCAAGGAAGATGGAGACTCCCTTTTCATAAGGGGTCGCATGGAGAGGACAAGGGGGAATGGACACAAGTTGCTCTTGGGGAGATTCTGACTGGACAAAACAGGGAAATTTTTCCCCACGAGAACAGTCACCCACTGGAATAATCTCCCCACAGGAAGGGTTGACTCTGCCACATTGGACACTTTTAAGCCTCAGCTGGACAGGGTGATGGGCCATCTTGTCTAGACTGTGCTCTTGCCCAGAAAGGTTGGACCAGGGGATCCTTGAGGTCTCTTCCAACCTATGATTCTATGATTTAATGATGCTTTAAGCTTTTCTTGCTGTTTTGACTTTTTCAGAACCTGAGGCTGGAGAGGTGTCCCCCCCAGTGGGAGCTGGTGTGAACAGCAACAGCTGGACCTTTAAATTTGGACCCGGCAATCCCAAACAAGGTGGTCCTGGTGAGTTGCCAGACAAATTCATTATCCCAGGATCTCCTGCAATCATCTCCATCCGGCAGGAGCCACCAAACAGCCAAATTGACAAAAGTGACTTCATAACCTTTGGCAAGAAGGAAGAAACCAAGAAAAAGAAGAAAAAGAAGAAGGGAAACAAGACTCAGGAGAAAAAAGAAAAGGGCAACAGCACCACTGAGAACAGTGACCAATGAGGGGTTTATACCCACTTAGCCCGTTTTTGTAATCATGGCAGATTTCTCCTATGTAGCAACTCCCAACTTCTTCCTACTGTTAACAAATTTCCTCTATGTACAGACTTGAGAAAATCAGCGGGAAATTCACAGTGTCTGTCTAAATTGCTTAACAGGTTTTGTCTTAAAAGCTTTATTAAGTCTGGTGTTAACTCTTTTTCTCCACTCTGGCTTGTTTTCAGAATCTAAAAAGCAGACACAAGTCTCCTTTCTCCTACGCCGAAAAGGAGAATCTTCACAGTACAGCCAGTGAGAGGTTGGACTCTCTGCACTGTGGTTCCTGTGCTCCTGTCTTGATGACACTTACAGGGCAGGTTTAAAAGTTTTAATGTTGTGCACCCTCTACCTGATTGGAAATATTTGTGTGCAGCTGTCAGCTAGGTGATACGAGATCAGATTCTAAAATGCAAGAAGAGCTGGTAAATATGCAACAAGAGGAAACACCTAATGAACACAAAGCTTCCGAAGTGTTTAGGGGGGGGGGGGGGGGGAAATGTCTGAAAGGAGAAGACCAGACTTTTCAGATCTTGAGAAGTCACTGTGTGGAAATACTGAGTCCTATACATGACGTATTGTACACACTCCTGCAAATAAAACCTCGCATTTACAGCTCTTTAAGATACCATAAATTTTATCTCTTACCAAGCAAGCCATTGGGAAAATTGTCCCTTAAAGCCCAGCATTACCCTGGCAAGGCTAGCCCTCGGAGTGGAGAAGGGCTGGACTGACATCCCAGGAATGTAACGGACTGTGATGCTCTGTGTCCCTATTCCCACTCGTAACATTATTTTGCACATTATGTCTCTGAAAAGGTCAGAGTTTTTCCACGACACTTATGCAAAAGAGAGAGAAAAAAAGAAACGTTAGCTATGCTATTTGTTATTTGAGATGTTTATTTATAAAGAAATATAGCTGTAAATGTTAAAGAAATATGATGCCCTTGAACCCAAACAGAAGTCAATCTAGAGCCATTATAAATTACAATTGCTGCTATTAAAGTGCTTTAGAAAAAAAAATGCCTGAAACATCTGTATTATATCGGCCACTTGCCAATAACAGCTTTATTCTGTCGGGTGACTTGGGGGCTGCCTCTTGCATGTATTAATAAATACAAGAATATCTTTTTTTGTTTTTTTTTTTGCATTAATCTGCACTTTGAATATACCTTTGCAAACAAACTGTCCTAATATGAAGAAGCAGAAGCAAACTCCTTACACAAATGGATTTACTGACCTGCTAGCTCTGTGCAGTACCCTGGTGTTGCCTCCCACACAACCTTTTCTGATTTTCGTTTTACTTTTCTATGAGATTATGAATTTCTGATCCTCCTAACACTCGTTATGTAAAATTCAAGTACTGTATGTATGCTGTATGCTCTTATAAGAATCCTGAAATATTTATTCTGTGCTTGTGTATGTGAATGTCAATGCAACTATTATTAGAGTGGAACTTAAGCTTTACCGTTGAATGTAAATTCATTATTTCTTTTTTGTACACTCGTGGAAAAGTGGAGTAGTGTTAATTTTTTAAGCCACTGTTGATTATCAGTTTTTTGTGTATGAAACACAAGTAAAATATCTTTCTTAAATCAAGCCATGCATGCATTTTGGGATTTATTGGTAAGAATCTGTAAAGCTAAAGCTCTGTGAATTACTAAGCCTAAGGGTATAAATGGAGTGTTGAATGTGGATGAGGATGTTGATATCAAACCAATACATGTATTTTTAAATAGAATATAGCTGATGGATGAGGCAATTCCAAGGAGTTTTCTACATTATTGTACATTCACAGAATAAAGCTCAAGTGTCGCATTAATTGGAACTGTGTAAGAAAACTACATAGCTCTAGAATTTCTAACAGGCCCTTTAATCTAGGATCAAAGAGAACAACTGGATTTCTTGAGACACATCCTGGCTGTTTTAAGTTTCCAGACTGCTGACAGATCAGAATAGGGCAATTCCTATTCATTTTTAAGAACCTGCAGCAAGTCTTAAAACATTGCATAAGGTAAAGCTCCAATAAAAGTATTCGTATCTCCAAGCATGAACCACCAATGGCTTCATGTGGTCTATTTAGTGTTTTCTTTTGCTATGAGTCTTGTTTTACTGGCAATGAAAAAGATGCTACTTGAGAAAGAGAATCCTTGGTTCAGTTTTAAAGGCTAGCCAAGAGGAAGAAAGCTGAGGATTTGGGGAGGGAGCTGTTCTTTTATGCGAGCACATTTAGACTTAGTTTTTTATTTGGTGACTAATCCAGCAGTTCCCCAAATGATCATAAACAGGAGTTCCAGTGGTGACTTAAACACACAGAAGGATGCTGTTGTTTGTACTCATTATAAAGTAGTTCTCACTGCCTGTGGCGAAAATCCAGCACAAAGATTGAATTCTTACAGGAATCATTAACATTTGATTATTTTTAGATTTTAATTGAATTGCTTTTCTTTTGAGTGCTTGCATTTTCGTCTATACAGGCCAATCTGATTCATCCGTTTTTCATCAGCAGTCGTACACAGCCGGCTTTCCAAGGCTTGCTTCTACCAGAATGAACCAAGAGCTGCAGTATGTCTCTGATTTGCCTGTTTTAACACAAAATTACATTTGCCAGTGCTGGCTTTGTTGCAGGTGCTTATATACTGAGCAGGACATCGTATGGTCTGGAATACCCCTTGGGCCAGCTGGGGTCAGCTGTCCTGGCTGTGTCCCCTCCCAGCTTCTTGTGCCCCTGGCAGAGCTGAGAAGCCCTTGGCTAGTCCAAGCACCACTTAGCAACAACCAAAACATCACTACATTATCAACATTCTTCTAGCACTAAATCCAAAACACAGCACTACACCAGCTACTAGGAAGAAAATTAACCCTATCCCAGCCAAAACCAGGACACACATTTAAGAACTGATGTCTGGAGCATATCACAAACCAGACATGGCAGCCTTGAAAAACAGATTTCAAAACCAGGACCCTGACAAAGAGTTGGAGGTATCAAGCCAGCATTCATACCAAGTAGAGCGGCCATAAGTCTGTCATCACTCCAACCACTCAACTCAACATATGAGCTCCACTGTGGTGGGGGGGAGTGGGGCACGTCGTGAAGCGATAACCCCATGTGCGCTGTCAGGTGGGAGATGCTGTGCCACAGACATACCACTGCAATAAGACACACAGGTTGGGTGTTGGGCACACCTGTGGGGACCTGTGTTAGGTGAAGGGGAAAGCCCGTGTTACCAGTGCACCATTCCGGCAGGAATAATATCTGAATCTCCTACCAAATGTGAGACGCTGAACGGCTGCCCTACGGACTCAGCAGCGGGTATTGCATCAGTGCTGGGGCATTGCACCTCATGTCGGGCTTCAGCACTGAGACGGGATAACATTAGAGCTGGCCCTGGCAGCCCTGTTCCAGCTCCTTCAGTTATATTTTATGGAAGGTTCAAGTGTCTTGGCACCCCTTGAGAAGCACCGAGGAGAATTAGAAACTCCTTGCCCATTAATTACAGGAATGGCGCCACACAAGAAGCCTGACAAGACATAACAGTTATTACAACACATCAATCACAGCCACCCCAGACTTTTAATCCTGTGATAATATTCCTCTTAGATAAATCCTTCAGCTTTTCTAGGACTCAAATTCCACTCAGTGCAGCCTCAGTGGGGAAAATGTGTGTAATTCTGAGGAAAACTAGGCTGAAAATGTCTTTAGATGTAACCCTGTGTCCTGACTAAGCTCCTGGTGTATCATAGTCCTCCTTTAGGAAGACATGAATCACTCCCCACCTTGAAGAACTTCTGTCAGTGTTTAAAGAATCCTACCTGAAATCTCTACTTGTGAAATGGTGCTGCTAAGCAGTTACAAATCAAATAAATTCTGTACGCTAGGGCTTACGGCTTTTCAGACATCACCACCCACCACCCCCAGATTACGTACAGTCAAAGCCATTTCTGACTGGCGTCTACCTTCCTCTTCATCACCTATGGCGCAAACATCCTTAGGGGCAGTGAGGACCCAAAACCTCATGCCCGTGGGCTGGCACAGGAGGCTCAGACCCTGCCTAGAGCGGCTATGCCAACGCTGTGAACCCCAGCTGCAGGCAGCTTCAGGAGTGCATGGTGACAGGATGAAGGGGCTTAACTTCACTGAATTTGCTCTCAGCCCCCTACCTAGCAGTGTGGAAATTACCTGGGCTTTACCACAGGTTAGGTAAGGGACAAACCTAAACCCATGGAATTCTGCCTGTCATCTTAGATGCCTAAAGGGAGATTATGCAACATTTAGGTACTGACATTTGAGCAAGTGATCCACAAAGCTCCTTATGGGTGGCTACCCAAGAAAGAAGAGCTGCCTAACCCCAAGGGTGTGTAAATTGTGTTAGACCAGCTACGGCTACCTGTAGAGTCAGCGAGTTCTTTGTGAGACTGAATTTAAAGGTGCCACCAAGCATCACAAAAGCTACCTTGACCTTTCCACAGCCAGGTGTAACAATCTCTTGGTAAGCTACTTCAGTGCAGTTACAATACAAATGCAGCCCTGAAGATAAGCTGCATCTTACCCTGAAGGGCAACTGCACTGAAAATCAGCAGGGTCAAGTACCTCTCTCCGTTCTCTGGGAGTAAATGGCATAAAAATTGTGAAGCTGATTTTATTTTATCCTCAGGCTCCTTTCACACACACAAGGGGAGGTCTCAGCTGGCCACATAGGGTCTGTTTCTGGCCAGCGGCACAAGCAAGGAGATATTTATTAGCCAGAAAGTAGTGGGAGTGTTATGTGGGTGTATTTTTCCACAACATTAGAAGATACCAGACCTTCAAAGTGTGACAGGTCAACCCAGGGCACTAAATGCATTTACTTGCAGGCAGAGGGAAGGGCTCTTCCACCTATAGATCTTGCTAATGGCCCCCTGGGTCAAGCAAGCTTTCACAAATGGGCAGGCCAGATCATCTGCAAAGCTGTCAAATAAGCTGTTTGGCTGATGGCAGGAACTGCTGACCTGTGAGCTCTAGTTGTTTGTACCCAAGAAAAAATGAAAATTCCCATCGCGTATCTTTGCTTAGGCCCTTACTGTGCACTGCTGGGCTCCCCCGGTGAACCTGCCAAGCCAAGTGATGTAGGGGCTGGCATTTATTAATATGCACACAGGCAAATGCAAAGCAACCTGGAAGCAACAGGGTATTGCAGTGCTGTAATGCCAAAGCCTTCACAACCAGATCGATGTTGATGGTGCGGTTAGTTCTGCGTTGATTAACTTACAAAGCAAAACCCCTACAGCAAGTGAGTTCTGCGGTGAAGCACTCACTGCCATAGTGCGTACCAGAATTGTGTGGCTGTATAAAATAAAAAATAGGTCACAGGCAAACTGCAGGTGTAAGCACATGTGGCCAAAATGGTACAGGACAGCTGCACACCCCACAGGGAAGACGCTGGAAGATTTTTCTGTTATGCTAAGTCTTGCCCTTCCCCAACACAGAGGTTTGTACTAAAAACTCTTAACCCTAGAGGTCCATGCTCCCTGACCACACTCTGCAAGGTCATGCGTATACTCCACCATATATATCTATATTCTTGCCTCTAGGTGCTGGTGGCCTTTGGGCTGTTGGTACCTGCTCTGTGTAAAGACATAGGGCTGGCTACAAAAGTCATACATGCTGCCAGGCAATGGCAGGCTTATGGTGGCAAATGGGACAGATGTCCTCATGCTCACCACCCACATAGCAAATAGTGACTTGCTTAAGTCCATCCTGAAAGCTCCCAAGGTCTCCTTGTGTCTGTGCAGCTGGGTGAGGTCAAGGCTGCCATTCCTCTCCTCTGATAAGTTAGCTCAACCACAAGTCCTACATCCTCTTTTAAATGGGGGGGGGGGGGGGGATTACATCTTTCTGTATTTTCTCTGCACTGTCAAAATAAAAGAATTTGATGGTGAAAACCATGAACCACCTCCTCTTGCCCTAGTCCAGCTCCCCTAGCCTCCTCCAAAAAGTTGTTTTGAAATGTAGAACCAAGCAAGTTTGGCAAGACTGGATTTGTGCCCGTGTCCAAACACATCTTCAAAATGAAGCGACTGTCCAAATGCTTCCTGTCGAAGCCTACCATGTCAGCTTCTCTTCTGCTCTCCTGCCCACCCACCTATGCTAAGCTCTGTTTCAGAAAACTGTTTAAAACCTTTTGAAAAGCCATGTACCCTGGCAACTGATGGCTTGCAGGTTTTTAGCCATTTGTAAAGCTGAGTGGCCAAGGGCTGACACAGACCAAGGCGGCAAACATCGCCAGCCTCTATCGCCCCATGCGCCAATCCTTCACTGGCACATGTGGGCAACACTTAGACATCCAGGGCCAATCCTAGCTGACATACTGAGCCTAAACTCCCAGTGGAACTGCTTCACTGACTAGTCCAAAGCCCTTTTCCATACATGGCTGTTACAGATAAGATTCCTCTAGTTAGACACGTGACCTACAGTCTTGATCATATAAGATAATGCCTTTGGATGTGGTAAAGTATATGTGTCACAGTTGTGTAGGTGTCTCAGCTGCGTAGGTGTCTCAGCTGTGCAGGTGTCTCAGTTGCTCCCCACCTTCACAAAGCGGTTCAGGTTAGTCTGTATAATTGACCTAAGTGTCTCATTTTCTATTCTAATTGTATGTGCCATCTGGTTTTCCTTAGATAATTTTATATCTTCTTCTACATTATTAAATTTAGCAGCACTTGGTGAAGAAGAAATCCCCTGGAGATGCACAGAAGATCCCAGAGAAAGACTGACACTTAGTCGCTGCATTCTATCTGTTTTAAGACATTCAGTAGCCAGTTTACAGCTTTATTATATATGATCACTGCTGTGTAAAACTGGGGCACACAAATTGATCATTTTTTCATTAGCACAGTTTTCTCTATAAATCAGGCCAATGATCCATTAAGAAATTGTATTGCATTTATTTGACAAGACCCATTTTTCATGAAACCATAGTTTTATTCTTTGCTGTCTGCATACCATGCCAGTCTTTCCTTAATCTTTCCCGGCACAAATTTCAGGCCTTTTGCCCTATAATTTTCTTGCTCTTGCCATTTGGCCTCTTTCACTGGTCTCTCTCCAGAATTCCAAGAAGTGTTAAAACAATCAATCACTACAGGGACCTGAGCCAATTCTCATATTGCTCTTGAATAAAGGTATCTGTCTCACCCACCATCAGCTCCAGGTTCACTTACACAAGCAAAAACGTGAATGTATGTAAACCGATGCTCACTTGTTGCACTTTGTGCGATTTTATCTGTTTTGACTGTCATCATATCACAGCAGGGGTTTATTTTATTCTTAACATAGTAGAACAACCATTCCAGGTGAAGTGCCTGGGCCCATAAAATCACAATTGCTAGTGCAAAGTCCACGCACATTAGAAATCTGTCTAGAAACGTTCTCACTTCTTACAGTCATTTCTGGCAGACACTTAACCTGGCAATTGCTTGTCCCCTTCAAGGCTCTGTAGAATGAGGTGCTCTCAGCTTCTCAGGGCTTGCTCCTTATCGCATAAATAGTCACCGTTATATTGACAGGGGGGTGTACTGAAGCCAGGATTCTAATGAAGAGTTTTACTCAGGCCACCCTGGAGTATGATATTCAATATAATGCCACTGCCAAATACGGTTTAGTGGCAAGAGAAAAATGTCACAAATCTCGTTGTCAAGGCCACGTACGTGCTGCTGCAAACTGAGTCCTAAATCCCACTTTCAAGTATCTCATTCCCCAGTCCCTGGTGCAAAAGACTAGGAATTTTGCAGTGGTTTCATTTTCAGTTGCACACATAATCAGCACAGTCCTTCTGAACTGTTTGCTTTAATATTAAATTACATACATGACATGACACACATCCTTTTTCCTCAAGAGCCCTGCTTCTCCTATGCTCAGAAAAAAGTCTCATAGAAACTGTCAAAAATTGTTAGGGAAGAACTGGAGCTTTTGACAGCTGAAAAGACGTGGGAGGGAGGTGTAGATAAGGGAGCTTTTCTGTGACTGTGAAGAGAAATGAAAGAGTTAAAGATATTGATTTTTGAATGTTTCGTTTCACCATTTGCAGCTCTTTGAGATGGGGCAGTTCATGTTTCTCTGGCTAGCTGGTGACTTAGGACAACCTCTTTGAAATGTAGACATGCTGCCACGATCGGCTTCCGTGTGACAAGGGCAAGCATGAAATAACAGAAATAAAATACGGATTTTGATCACGCGGCAGGCAAATGGCACAAGGTCTTTCATCAGCCTCTAGCTTTTAACAGTAATGAAAGGTAACATGCCACGATAAAAGCTGGGGGCAAGGTTGCCTTCACTGGCATGTTCTGGAAACAGTGCATCATCCCAATACGCTGCTTTCCTCACTCAGTACAAGACATTTTCTGCTACAGTCGCATAGATGGGCTTCTTCCTCAAACATGTCCAGCAAGGCCACCGTGACCATATCGCTGCTTTTTATCCTGTGAAGATCATCATGACTCACCGTGGATATGGCTGAGAAAAGGCACCCGTGGGCTCGAGGCATTCACAGACGCTATTTCTTTTCCACCCGAGTAACGTTAATAACAGAGCGTCTGTTCTTTCTACGTTTCTGCTGCGGGCGATGACCACACCAGATCCTACAAAGAAATGAGTGCGTGAGCCGTTGCCTGGGCATACTGCTGTTAGAGAAATGGTCCAGAACAGGCAATTTTAGGTAGTCGCTTGCTTAAGAAGTCCAGCACTGTTGGAAAATACCTGGTAGTCCCACGGAGCGTACACTGCCAGGGTGTACTGCATGGGAGAGTCCATCCTGAACAATGAAATGCAATTTTATACACATTTAATGATATATTTTTTTTGTCTGGAATGGTTGATCCGGAAATCAAATACCATTGGGAGCAAAAGAATTGCTCAGCTGGGCTTTTTATTTTGAATCAGGTTAGAAATCTTATGTATTTTACTAACCTGGTTTCTTCATTTTGTGACTTTAAAATTTGACCCATTAAAGCTTTATCGAATGCAGTTCTCACTCGTGTAATTTTTTAAAAGATAATACATTATTTTACAAAAGATTTTGGCATTTAACAGGCAGCTGAGCTTCTTTTAATGCACGGCTTAATATATTTCAGGCTAGGAAAGAAGGTTATTCCGTGTCAAAACCCTGAGGATAGAGGAAGTGGAAAAAAGGCTTTTAACAAAAATGTAAAAGAATAATTTGGTCACAAAAAAGAGAGAATAAAACGTGTCTTGAATAGCGCTTGGATGTTCCATGCCTTAAGTACCCAATAGCTCAAATTTTATTATTTCTGTGTAGAAGGGCAGTATTTTTTGCTATGAATTTGAAGTTCCTTTGTTAGATTGGAATGGGCTGCCCAGGGAAGGGGTCGAGTCCCCACCCCTGGGGGGATTTAACAGCTGGGCAGACGAGGTGCTTAGGGACAGGGTTTGGTGGTGGGATGGCAGGGTTAGGGGAATGGTTGGACTTGATGATCTTAAAGGGCTTTTCCAATCTCAACAATTCGATGATTCTGTGAATCGAGATTTTTGAATCCCAGGAGAATGATTTTCAAGCTTGTGAAGATCTACTTGTAACACTTAAAAACTGAAAGATGAGTGAATGGGTAAGACATCCTCTGATGAGACAGACTGTCTTGGGCCACAAAATACCTATTTGTGGTTCTACTAGTGCGAGGTTGAACTTAAACATTAATATCCTCCAAAACAGGCAAGGATAGCAAAGATCTGCTCACAGGCCTTTCACCTCTGTCACGTGAACTTCCTGATACTTGCAGTTTTGAAGCCTTTCCTGCAGTCCATCTTTCAGCCCTGCAGTCTCCACCAGTCTCTAGGACAGTGCTTCCACCTCTGCACCCAAAGCTCTCTTAACCTTCAGAGCCTTGCACTAGCGCACTGCAAATACATGTGGGGTGTGGGAGGTTGGATTTGTGGTGGGACACTGATGGGTTAATTGGCTTTCCTTTTGCACCTCCTGCTTTTGTAGCTTAAATCTAAAGCTGCTAGGGACCACATTGCTGGGTAGATAACACCAGGAGGCAGCCATCATTTAAACAACTAATAAACATTAGCCAGTGATGGGCAGCACAAAGTCTAATGGGCCATTAGGGCTGCAGTAATTGCACCTCACCAAAGCCTGCTCCAATCAACATTATTAGCCTAAATGGTGACAATAGGGAGACTGAGTGGGGCCTGATGAAACCATGTTGTTACAGTTGGAAAAGTATTTGGGGTTTCTTTGTTGCCTTGGAGGAGATGCTCTTTCACTTGCTAGGAAAACTTTCCTTTTCTGTTCTTTCTGCCTTCTTTTCTTTAATTCACTTTCAACCAGTTGTGATGGGTTGACCTTGGCTGGATGCCAGGTGCCCACCAAAGCTGCTCTCACTCTCCTCCTCAGCTGGACAGGGGAGAGAAAAATATATCAAAAGTCTCATGGCTTGAGATAAGGCAGGGAGAGATCATTCACCAGTTACTGTCACGGGCAAAACAGACTCAACTTGGTGAAATCAGTTTAATTTATTACCAGTCAAATCAGAGAAGGAGAGAATAAAAAAAACCCTGAATCTTAAACACCTTCCCCCCACCCCTCCCTTCTTTCTGGGCTTAACTTGACTCCCGATTTTCTCTACCTTCACCCCCAGGCAGCACAGTGGGACAGGGAATGGGGTTGGGTCAGTTCATCACACGCTGTCCCTGCAGGTCCTTCGTCCTCAGGGGAGGACTCCTCACACTCCTCCCCTGCTCCAGCCTGGGGTCCCCCCATGGCAGTCAGTCCCCCACGAAGGGCTCCAGCATGGGTCACCTGTGCGGTCACCAGCCCTGCCAGCAAACCTGCTCCAGAGCGGGCTTCCCACAGGATCACAGCCTCCTCTGAGCACCCCCCTGCTCTGTCGTGGGGTCCTCCCCATGCTGCAGGCGGACAGCCTGCCCCACCATGGGCTGCACCAGGGGCTGCAGGGGAATTTCTGCTCCCATGCCTGCAGCACCTCCTCCTCCTGCTGCACTGACCTGGGTGCCTGCAGGGCTGCTCCCCTCACATCATCTCACTTCTCTCTCCAGCCACTGTTCCACAGCAGGTGTTTGGTTGTGTTGGTTTTTTTTTCCCTACCACCACCACTGCTTGGCTTGGCCTTGGCCAGCGCGGGTCCACCTTGGAGTCAACTGGCATTGGCTCCGTCAGACACAGGGAAAGCTTCTGGCGGCTTCTCACAGAAGCCACCCCTGTAGCATTCCCGCTACCAAAACCTTGCCATGCAAACCCAGTACACCAGTGATCATTCAGGTTCTGAAATCACTATTTGGAAGAGGGAGAAGGGAAAACATGAAATTTATCCCCTGATATTCAACTCCCTAGTTATCGTCCTGGACTGGTAGCATCAGAGAAGGACATGATTTCCGGAAGGGTTCTGACTGAGTTGGCCTCTGGAGCAGCAGCCCTTCTCAGACCTTACCTTGCAATCCCAGGCCAAGAAAGGCTGCACATTTCATGTTGTGAACAGGGGAGTGAGCTGAAGCTGCATCTCCACGCTTGCTCTTGGTTTTTAGCAAGTAGCAGCTCTTGAATACAATGAGGAATTTTTGCATTTGAAATCTCTCTTTCGTCTTTGTGGAAAAAAAAAAAATTAAAAGAAGAAGGAAGTGCTTTCACCGAAACCTAAAGAATCTTAGATTTAAAGAAAATGAATCATTGCATTTTGGTTATTTTCCTGAAGTCTAGTAGCAATAGTGCCGAGAAAACCCATCCAATCAAGAAGCACATGGGCAGGGAGGAGAACTGCAAAGGCAGTGGGACAAACAGCTGAGCAACATGTGCTTCGAATTGACACCAATCAGGGAAAATGTTTCAGTTAGGCTAAGAAACAGCTGGCTTGCTTCAGCCTATAAAATATACAGAATTGCTTGTTTGCTTTCCCAAATGGCATGATGGGGTCTGAGGTGACAGAGGAATTGGGAGGAACTTCATGTTTAAGAATCATTAAGCCACCAAGCTGTCTGTGGTCTTCACAGGTAATGGTTCTTTCAAAAAAGAGGGGAGAATTTTGTTTCTGTGTAATCTCAGACCAATTGTTGCTTCAAAATTGGTTGTACTTCTGCTCCAAAAGGACACTGGGTACTAAGTGGATATGGTAAGCAGTTAAAAGCAATCTGGTAGTTGTTATAGTTAAAAATAACTATAAAGTCTGACTTTGTGAAAGCCTGGATTTCTTCTGTCCCGTTGTAGACATCTTAAAGTGGAATCGTTATTCAAAGCTGCTTTTTTGTTTATTCAATGCTATAAGTTTATTCAAAGCCACTTGACCTCTCCAGGGAACAGCAGCGTTCCTGGAAGGCAGCTCTTCTGCATGCTTTTAGAAGTGAATTATCACTTACAGATGCTCATTCTTCTCTTTTAAAGGGTCAAAGTCCTTTTTCTTTTCCCCTTTTCAGAAGGGAGTGTGTGTGTACTTCAGATCAAGTAACCAACTACTTAACTGGCTGAAGTCACACAAGAAATGTCTTGAGAAATTGCTAAAGTTCTGAGATTTGTTGGTTACAAATTAAAGCTGTGCTGATAAATTTACTGAAAAGGCCAGAAAGGGAAGTGAGACACAGGGCAAGGCTTTCCCAGGTAGCTTCTGATGTTTTAAAATATGATCCTCACTTCCAAGACAGTGATAATAAGTTCTGAATTTAGGAAAATACGTTTTAAAAGACCACATCAGAGAAGTGCTGAGGAATTATGTGAGGCCACAAGATGAAGCGGATAATTGGCATTGCATTAGAATCGGGCAATGGTTGCCACCAGAGCACCGGCTCTGTAATGCAGGAAAAAAGTTTCAAGTAGTATTTGGTGTTGGCTGTGGTCCTCATTTTGCAGGAGTGATTTCATTCAGGAAATCAGTTGTTTCCTCTCACTGTGAAAAGCTTTAGGAGGGCCTATCTAAGATGGGACCTCACATAGCTGGGCTTTGGTCTAGAGTCTGAATGCTGCCTTTTAAGTGCTTTTTTTTCTGACCAGAACTGGGTAAGAAATCTTGGGTATTTCTGAATATGCATTCTAAAAGAAAATCCCTTGTTTTCAAATGTGTGAAATGCCATGCTGGCTTATTTAGCCCTAGGTGTTATAAATAGTTGTAAATAATTTGAATCATAGGTGTGAACCTATGCTGCTGAGCTAATTTGGAAGAATATCATTAAAATAACTTATTTGAATATGTGGTGATGGTTATTGACCATAAGTACCCACAAACATTAGCTCTTTGTGTTGTTGATATCAGGCAAGTCAAGTGGGGTTCATTTTGGAGTTTAAAGCTGCCCTTGTTCATCTGTCTTCTGAAGGTTCCCATCCCAGCAGCCTCTATTCCCCTAATCATACAGTTGTACTCAGTGGTGACATGGTAAGGGGTCTACTAAAGGATTTTATTCTCAGTAGTGAAGGAATCAAATATCTAATACTTAATACTATCTCCAGTATGTCTATATTTCATGTTGCGTAGGGCAAATGGGAAATGTGTGAGTAAGATTTGGAAAACCGAGTGGGATTCATCTTGTCTACTCTGAGAAGTCTGCAGCATAGATATCTGCATCTGATCTAATCTTTGAGTCTCCTTTCATATTCAGTGGAGGGAAATAAACTCTTCTGAAATTCTAGTCATTTGTCCTATCCTCGAGTAAGATGAGGTGACCCTTGAAAGGCCTATTTCTGTCTCTTTGTAAAGAGAGCCCAGGCAGTGAGCTCCAAGGTGACAGTCTGCACCGTGAACGTCTCCATTTTGACAGGGGGATCTCGCCCTTCGGCTATGAGAGATGTCTGCTCCTGGAAGCCTGGCTAGCCAGAAGTTCCTCTTCTGTCCCTTCAGAGGGAAAGCTATTAAAATCTTGGTTTAGACAGAGTAAGAAAGCCCAGCAAGGTTGTTCTTGTTTGTTACCCTTAATCTTCTCCAGACAATCCAGTTTTGGGGGTCAAGTAGATATTAATTGGTTATTAATAAGTCCACAGTATTTGTGTTATACAAATTTTTTTCTTTTTTTTTTTTCCCTGCTTAAATTGGTGTTCCCAGTCTCCCTCCTCCCCCCAGGTTGGATCCCATCAGATTGAGTGTAGGAGGAATGTTAATAAAAGACTATAAATACTGCCAGAACACTTTATGCCCCCTTCTCTGTGCCCCTCTGTCACAAGGCTAGTCCTGTGCCTTTGGATTCTCTGAGCAATTCCAGCTCCCAGAGAGTAGCATCCCAGTCTGCCCTTCCCAAGACTCGTGAGGTGGCCTGTGCAGACCTCAGTGTGCAATTCTGGTCCTATCATACGAATCCAACAGAACTCAGCCCAATTAGTAGGGAAGAGAGTAAAGAGCACACATCCTAACCTGTCCTATTTTTTATTCCTGAGCTGCTGCTGGTTTTTCTCTGAAGGAATAACTTCACATACAAGCATCGGAACAAAGTGGGTTTTCCTTGACATATTAAAGACTGGTAGTCAGTTAACTGGCTAGTCCAGCATTTAAAAGGAACCCAGAGCAAAAGAAAGACACTCCTAAAACCAGCTCGTACTTGCTGGCAGTCTTTGTGCTGTCAGGGGGTTTGTTACAGTGTTATGGAAAAAGCACTTTGATTTACTTTGCTCCTCCAACTTATCTGAGGTCTTTGAGAGCATCTGATGGGATAAACTTCTTCCCACAAGCTTAAAACAACGGAGTTCAATATAAAAACTTCCGAGCTCCTCAGCCATTAATTACTGCAGCAATTGAGCTTATGTTTGGGCCAGCCTGTTCTGGGGTGTCTCGTGCACCTTCGAACTGCTTTGCTTTGTAATTCTTGGGATTTTGGTTGTGGTTTGGGGTTTTTTTGACAGATCTGTCCTATAATAAGTAGCGATCTAATTAAGTCTACACTTGCCCCCCTACCCTGTTGTAGTACTATTTGGCGGATGTTATTTCTTGCCCATGATCTCCCAGCTTTTATCTTGTGGTTCCAAGATCATGTGTCCATTGGAAGTGCAGGTGTCTCACCTCACTGTCTGCATCACAGACCTGCAAGGCACAAAATAAGGGACCTGCAAGGCACAAAAGTGAGAACGGGGGATTTGAAAGGAGTTGTTGAAGGAGTTATTCTTAATCCTTGGCAAAGAAAGCATGTAATATATTTTTTTAATTATAACTCCACTTGCTACTGGCATTACAGAGTAGAAGTCCCACAAATGGGCAAGTGAAAGATTATGAAAATTAAAGATGACAAAGTCATTACCATGGCTCAGTGTAAGCAGATTTTTTCTGTTTATTTAAATTCAATTTATTCAAAGCACTATCCTTGGGCCACTGGACACTTTTACAAATTTTTTTGAAACCTAAAAATCCAGCAAACCTTTCTTGTCCCTCAAAATCTACAAAATTCCTTATTCCTCTGCAAAGTTAAAACTCCTAAGCCCAGTGTCGTAAAACACACTAACCACATTACATGGTGAGAGACCAACAGTGTGTCCTGTCATGTCTAGGAAGAAGGTGAATCCAACATACAAGTCACCAAAAGAAAATACCAGGCTACCAGTTTCCTCCCATTTGAAAGGTTGTTATGTGTCAAAACAGCTCAGTAACTAAGAATTCACTTAGTGTCACGTGGGAGGAAAGAGGATTTCCAAGGTAAACAAGACACAAACAGCTGAGCTTTAAAGATAAAAATCAATAGGTTGAAATTCATAAATATGAAAACATTGCACTTAAAAACATAGGTATGATGCGCTCTCTGTGGGCAGTATTTGACACACAGGAATTTTGAAAATTGGAAAAGTCCAGTGTCAAAAACACTGTAGCAAACTGTTGACAAAGTCATACAGGCAGGATCTGCCCTGGAATAATCTACTTTCATATTTTTTACTGGTTCATAATGAAACACCAGTATCAAACAGTGCTGCTAATGATCCTTGGCAGCATGTGTGTGCATATATCAAAGGTGGCTGGAATATGTGTGATGATATTGCTTACCAAACACTTTAGCAAGCCTCTTGCAAGAATTCCTGCTAGCTCCACCGCCAAGATGCTCATCAGCGTAAAGTCAGATGCACAGCCTGGTCCAGTATCATTACATATAGAATACATAATATAGAATATTCTATATGTAATATAGACGCAGTGGTAAAATTACGTCAAAGATGCAAGAGATGACCACATGTTCTTCTGCCTCACTTGGAACATTAAATACACACAGCTCCTATCCCTGAGGCATCAGCTGAAATTGTTCTTAAAACTCCTTATTGAAGGGATCCTCCTGCCTTTCCAGCTAGCCCATTCCAGAGCTTAGCTATCCTTACCATAGCGAGTTTTTTCCAGTGTCATCTAAATCCTCTTTGCTGCAAATTAAGCAGATTACTTCTTGCCCTCCTCTGGAGGACACTGAGAGCAATTGATCACTGTCTCTGTTACAATAACCTTTGGTAAACTGGAAGACTCTTCTCCCCTTCCCTCAACCTCTTTTATCATCTAAACCATTCTTCTTTAAAGATCATGTTGGGTTTTTTTTAAAAACCTTATTTTTCTCACTCTGTTGGATTGTCTCTATGTCCATATTTCTTTAAATGCTGTGCCCAAAGCGGGATCCAAGCTCTCACTAGTAACAAGTAGAGCAGAATAATTACCTCCCTTGTCTTGCATACAGCACTTCTAAGAATATACTCTGGAATGAGATTTTTCCATTTTTTGAAAGTGGCATCTCATAGTCTGTGAACCGCTATAACCCCAGGTATTTTCTGCAGTTCTGCTCACTCATTTAGTTCCCCATTTTGCTCTGCTGTATTTGCTCTGGCCTTCCTGACTGTACCTTTCAGGATGTGTCATTCTGAAACTTTGTCTTATTTCAGACTCTCCCTCCCAAATTGTCAAGGTTCTTTTGAATTCCCAAAAGCTTCCCTTTGTCCCTGTCCCACTTTGGCATCAGCTAAGACTTTGTGTGTGTTAGTCACGTACAAGGTGCTAGTAAAACGGTTTTGTAGAACTGGATGCGTGCCAGGCTCCTGCAGGAGTATACGTACAACGTCATCACCAATTGGCAGTAAGCCATGGTTTAAACATTGAATTTCTTCAGAGTCAGTTCCTGATGAACCTTACAGACATTTAATCTAAACCATTCCTAGGGTGTAACCAGGCTCCTTTTGGAAGTTTATGTGCTTGAGTTTGCAGATAAAAGTTAATTGTCAGGTTGAAAGTTTGAGGGATAGGGGAGAAGGAAGAGGTCAGATTTGGAGTAATGGGTCATTAAAGGGTGACTGTTTATCTACATGGCATCAGGAAAAGAAAATATCCCGGAGGAAAAAAAAGATGAGGCTATGCAGAAAGATTCATAAAGGCTTTCTGGAGGAAGAGGAACAGAGGAATATTAGCAGGCAGTTAGCAGGAACATACTGAAGGTTGGGAAGTAAGTGTGAAAAGAGATGTGGTTTTCTTAGTTGGGAATGGATCAGATTTGAAGGACAAAATTAATTTGGAAAGTAGAAAGGTCGTTACCAACGGACTTCTGGCAGAATTGCTAAACATCATTGAGCAAAAGCAGCAGGAGTGTGTTTGGGAAACAGATTCCAGTGCTTGCTTATGGAAACAATTCCCTCTTGGATGAAAGGGCAAAACATCTAAGGGCAAAAGAGAAAACAGGCCAGGAACAACAATGTTATGACAGAGGGAATTGTAATGGGGGATTGAAAGTGTGGATGACAGATGAACAGCCAGATGAAGGGAAAGAGCAGTAAGAGGTAGTAGGTCCCTGTTTATCTTCGCCCAAAACGTCACTCACCATAGCAAACATGGAAATTGAGATGGATTGTGCACAGTGCAAACTTAAACTTGCATAGACATTTTTCAAAGCTGGCTTGCTGAACCAGAAAGATTTTAAGGCATTTAACCCTTGAAGAAACTGTCTTAGATCTCCCATTTTTGTCTGCTAACTGTCAGTGTCAAGAGCCCATCCAGGATCATTGCTAGCAGATGATGTATTAGGAGTTGTACTTCTGTGCAAAGGACAGAAAACTTCTTGGGTAACTCCTTTTCATGAAGCAAGTCCCTCCTTTATGTGCCACCTCTCTGTGTCGGAGCAGTCTGGGATTTCTCTAGACATTTACTGTCACTTAAGATCCCTGTAATCAAGGGTGGCGGCACAGTGGAGTAAGCCAAGCTCACTGAGGCCCTGATGTAGTTGGATGCTGCTGTGCACAATAAGCACCTTTTACTGCACAGTTCACAATGTCTTTCATGTGTAAATCATTCTGCTCTGCTCATGCTTCCTTCCCTCTGCATCATTTTGTTGCTCAAGGGCATTTTTTTTCTTACTTAAAGAAGCCTACATCTTCCTTCCTCTTTAAGCTTCACTGTAGTTTACTCACATTTAAAAGCTGAACGAGTTGAATCTTAATTTCAACCCACGGAAGCCTACCTTTAGGTTGTCCTTATCTGCTTTCTGGGGTACCAGTCCACACAAACTCAGTCTCCGTGTATAACAAGTGACTAGCTGTAAGAGAGGCCAATGCTCTTCAGTCACACACACAAAGGTGTACAGGCTTCTTTACATAATGAAACATAAGGAAGTGGCTTTATATATATTCTAGGCATCCAACTGAGACATCAAGATGTTTTGGACAAGTAGAAAGTTTTTCCTGCCATTATTCTGGGTACAGGCTGTGGCAGAGACAAGTATGAAGGGTATCGGGTAGATGAGATTTGAGGAAAAAGAAGGGCTATTTGAGGAGAAATGATGTGGTCAGAGACCAAAATGTGGTTTTTCACATCTGCATTTTGACTCCATGGCATATGTCACAATGCAGATGTCATGAGGAGCAGTAATGGGGAGGACCCAGAAATGGTGAGGTTCTGAGGAGCTGTGTACTTCTGAGTAGAGAACAAATGGTGCAACTTTGGGATGGGGCAGTGCTGACTCATTTGACACACCTGAAGATAAGCCTGAGGTACGTCCCCGGGGGAGCCCTGGCCTGGTGGGGCAAAACTATTCCCAGTGCTAACTGGGCTAAGTCCATGCTCCAGGAAGTTCTGAGAACATGTGCTACAGTGAGATACTGCATGGGGCAGATTTGCACAGCTTTTACAGTGCTCAGAGATGCTGATACCCCAGCAGAGCTGAGAGGTACTACCATATCCAGAGATGAGGTGAAGATGTGTTTAGGGATTAGGCCTAGAGGCAAAAAACTAGTTGCCTTATACTCACAACCTATGTCTGATATATCCCTTTCCCAATCCCCAGTTCCTCTCAGAGCTGAGGACTCGTGTTTGGTGAGCAAGGAACTAGAAAGCTGTAGCTGGTTCCCCAGATGGGTTGGGTAATATGGTCAATGGTAGCCATAAAGGAAAACATGTCTAGTTTGGTATCTTCAGCACCAATCAGTTCTGGGATTTGCTTTTTGACCTTCAATCAGGACTGCACAAGCCCTTCTTTAGGTCTGTTGAGCAACGGCTATACCTCCATACAGGTAAATAGTCAAGGACTAATAATCCACTGGAGGCATTTGTGGTAATAGAAGCGCACCACAAGGCTGTGGCATGGAAGCATTCCTCCTCTGGCTTCCTCTCTCCACTCACAACTCACTCCAGAAAGGGCATTTATGCATCATCTTCCCTGAAAAAGATTACTGGCACAGGGTTACATGATGCAGCTATGTGATGGAATGCAGCTTTCACGTGCGTACCCTACAAAGTAAATAATTAAATGTCACACCAGCACCTGGGTTTTAGAACATACTACAATGTATATGAAACTACAGGGCTAAACTTGCCAGGCATTACTTAACGTGTGTACCTTGTTATTGCATTTTCTTAGTAAGGAACCCACTATCTTCCTTTTTGTCTATGAAGTGACCATGGTATCAGCCTGACAGAGATGAATGTGTTGCTTTCTTGCTGCCAAACTGAGAGCTCTGGAAGTCTGCAAACTGAACTCAGAATGTTATTACAGAGAATAAATGTGTAGCCCTGACTCTGATCTTCAGAGCAGATAACTGCCACAGCCTGCATTTAATTTCCTTCCAAATATTAGGTTATTTTAAAATTATCTTTGTTACAGATTACGTTGCTGTAAACATTACTATTGGTAAAATAAATGACTAATCCTTTAACTTTGACATTCTTTGTTATTTGGTTGATGTTATCTAGAGTGACTGACTTCAACCTTAAACTTTTCTCTAGAAACATTTTGGACTTACACAAACACCTTCAGTGTTAACTAAAGTACAGTTTCAGAGCCAAAGTCACCAAAATTTGTTTCTCTTAAGCCAAGAAAGATGAGTTTTAGAGCTGAGGAGCATTCACTAAAGAAGCTTTTCAACAAGCAAGGACTTGGAGCTCCTGTAGAACAACTGTCTGGGTAGTGCAATAGCCTCAGCTGATAAAACACACCAGAGGGGTTTGAGAAAATTACCAGGCTTTTAGGTTCTAATTAAGTCCTTGCATTCAGCTGAACACAGGCTGGCCTCCCTCCTGTTAAGCCCTACCATATTAACCATCCAAAAAAATAAATGGAAGCTGCTGACTAATTTCCTCTGTGCCACACAGCATTGCTGTAAAGATAAAACAGTAGAAAGGCTTTTTGTTGGCTGTGGGTTCACTGAAGAAATAGTGCCTACTTGATTGTCTTCTAGTGTGTTCTCAGGGTAGTTATGCACCTTTATGTGTCTTTCCTCCTGCCTGGGACGGTTACCAATGACTATCAATGGTCGTTGACCACTGGAACAGGTTGCCCAGAGAGGTTGCGGAGTCTCCATTCCTGGAGGTATTCAAAACCCAACTAGTTGGGAGCCTGCTTTAGTTTATCCAGCTTGGGGGCAAGGCAGGGGTTGAACTAGATGATCTCCCAAGGGTACATTCTAACCTCAACTGTTCTGTGGCTCTGTGAATGATAGGAAAACTGGTTCTTGACAAAGCAGCTTGACAGTGAGCTCCCACAGAATCACACAGAATCCCAACATGGCAGTGGTTGGCAAGGCCCTCTGGAGGTCACTCAGTCCAACCCCCCTGCTCAAGCAGGCTCACCTGGAGCAGGGGGTACAGGACAGCGTCCAGGCGGGGGTTGAATATGTCCAGAGAAGGAAACTCCACAGCCTGCCTGGGCCAGGGCTCGGTCATCCTCAAAGTCGAGAAGTTCTTCCTCACGTTCAACTGGAACCTCTTCTGCTTCAGTTTGTGCCCATTGCCCCTTGTCCTGGTGCTGAGCACCACTGAGAAGAGTCTGGCTCCATCCTCGTGACACCCACCCTTAAGCTATTTGTATGTGTTGATGAGATCCCCTCTCAGCCTTCTCTTCTTCAGGCTAAACAAGCCCAGCTCCCTCAGCCTTTCCTCGTAGGGGAGATGCTCCAGTCCCCTCATCTCTGTTGCCCTGCTCTGGACTCTCTCCAGGGGATCCTCATCCTTCTTGAACTGGGGAGCCCAGAACTGGATGCAGTGTTCCAGGTGTGGTCTCAGAAGAGAGCTTCTCCCAGGGAGAAAAGATGAGATCAGAATCAAAGAAAGAATTGGTCACATTGAGAAAATGCACAATTTATGCCCTTTTAGGTAGAAGATGGGAATTCATGTTTTGCTGAAAGTGGAGTTTTATGCCTTTACAGTTAGTTGACCAAAAGATATTAGGAGTAGGCGGATACATTTAATCTGATGAAGTTGAGTAAATTAGAATTTGGTCTATGCTTTATCTTTTGATTTCATATATTTCATTTCAAAGCCAGCTTTTTCCTTTTGCGAGCTTTTTATGCTGCGTAAACCCCAATCATTAACTTCCTGATTTAAAAATGTGCAGTACAGTGTCAAATCGGTTTTATGTCCACAGTTTCCCCCCTGTGATATTTGTTACCACTGTGAAAAATTCTGTCAGATTTGATAGGAATAATCTCCCATGTGTGAATCCCACCGAGTCAAACTCTCCTTAATTAAATCATAACAGTCCAGCTGGCCTGCTCCATCTCTGCTTAATGGTGTCCTCTGTTACCCTTCCTGCTTTTTTTTATTATTCTTGTGTTTTCCTTAGTATAAAATACAGGTGTTACACTTCAGTCTTTCTAAACATCTTCTTACTTCCAGAAGCATACTGAATGCATATGCTAATATTGGCCCAGTTTTTTGGTACTTGCCTTAGGACGGAGGCTTTCTCATTTTGCACAGTTGCTTAATCTTCAGATGCTCTCATTTTTTCTTTTATTATCTTTTTTTCTTTTATTATCTTTTTTTTCTTTCTCTCTTTCTTTGAGTACCGCATCTGGCAAAATTCCAGTTTCCTTCAGCAGGTTTGGTTTTCCAAAATAGTAACGACATCTGTTCCTGGGAAAAGTGCCTTGCTTTAATGATTATATATATATATATATATATTTTTTAGTAATTCCCATGGGTGTTCTTGTTTCTTATGTGGCTGGAATACTGTTGTCAGTTATGCTGGTATCGTGGTTACTGCTGAACCATGTAAAGGCCATGGGTTCTCTATCAAAAACTGATGCAGTCTGGTCAAACCCAAACTTGTTCAAAGGTATTATATACCTGTTGGTGATAAAGCTAAGGTGGTAGCACAAGCTTCCTTGGCATTGTGATGACCATTTAACAAATGATGCATATAATAGGAAGTGTAAGTATAAGGCAAAGGTAAAGCTTTGTAATTTTTACTCATGCCTTTCCTTATCTCTGTACAGCTGGATACATTTAAAGCTGAGGTTAAACCTAGAATTTTGATATTGGGAATGCTAATTTGTTTCAGTAACTTCAGCACTTGCTCTGAAATTTTAGGTACTTCCCTCTAAACTTAATATTTTTCTAATACAATTTGCAGTTGGAGGAAAGCTATTAGAAGGCAAATGATCAAGTAGGTCAAGAAGATTGACTGTTCTCTTTCATGGCCTCTGTTTCTCAGTTTTACTCCAGAATATTCACCAAAAAAAAATCTACTATAATCAAGTTTAGAATGTGCTTTTATATGGAGATTATGTTTGGACTGGCAGGGATCTGTATGTAAATAACCCCGACAGTTCCTTAGTGTTCAGTTTACATCTTCCCCAAAGTCATTTTGTGCTCATGCCTGGTTTTGTACCCCTGTGCCTCTGCTGTTCCTGCTTCATTGCTGACACGCTTCTGATTTTTGTAGACTTATATCTCGCCCTCTCATCTCTTTCTCCCTAAGCTATACATTTTAACTCTCTTCCCTCACATTTAATTTCCTTCAAGCCTTTTATCAGCTGATAATATTTCTTTGGATGGGCTAAGCTTATGAACATGTGGCATTTGAGCTATCCTGCGTGATGTGGCCACCCATTTATTATAAAACGGATATTATAGAAACAGAGCGAATATAAATCAGTCAGGATTGCACACGGACCTGGGAACTGTTGTTAATTAAAAATATTACAAAAGCTTCATGTCCGCTGTTTAGAACACAGGAAGTTTACTGGAAGTTCGTTGTGCTGAACAGAGCACAGAGATGCAGGGGTGTATTTGAACAACTTGTCTTTTTAATTTATAGTGGATGGTATAAAGAAATATATGAACAAAGCAGCAGGTAGTGATGTAGGAAATTGCAAAAATACGCAGTTGACTTGCAGGGTACATTGCCTTCTACCTTAGATTGCACCAGCTAAAACCAAGGTAACAGCCCGTGTGATATGGTACTTTTCGGGATATTTCAGAAGTGCTTCACAAAATCAACACTTACAGAGCTGGCACGATAAATAAGGGTGTTGCCTGAGCTAGAAATAACAATTATATGGATTTTATACTATGATGAAAAGCAGTTTATGAATTTGCTTTTCCTTTGGACTGGACAAACCAGTCATTATCAGCAGAAATAGCTACGTTATTGTAGAAGAGTTTACCGTGAAAGCCTATTCTGGGCTAACGCCATACAGGCCAAGGTAGGCACAAACACAAACAAAATATGGTGATTTGGTCAAACAGCTGAAATTCAAAGTACTAAATAACATTTGAAGTTTGGCTGTCTTTAGTGATGTGTTTCTTCCCATTTGCGTGTTAGCACATCTCCAAGTGCCTTTTAGCACAACAAATGTGACACCAACAATTTTAGGCAAGGAAGCATCTCCTGAGGGATGCTGGGTTTGCCTCACATTTTCTTTGTGAACCACCCTGTGGATTTCTCAAGCAGGGTTTCTGCTGGAGACATTCTCTTTTCTAGGTATATGTCCAAAGGTCTGCTACTTTTGTTGTCTGCTCTTTCACTTCTGGAACTTTTCATCTTCAAATATGATGAATTTACCTTATTGGATTCTATCAGGCCTGTCCTGGTTTCAGCTGGGATAGAGTTAATTTTCTTCACAGAAGCTAGCATAGTGCTGTGCTTTGGATTTAGTGCTAGAAGAATGTTGATAACACACTGATGTTTTTAGTTGTTGCCAAGTAGTGCTGAGACTGCTCAAGGACTTTTTGAGCTTCTCCTGCTCGGCCAGGTGCATAACAAGCTGGGAGTACAGCACAGCTAGGACAGCTAACCCAAACTGACCAAAGAGCTATTCCATACCATAGAACATCATGCTTGGGGGGGCTTAGTCAGTCAGTTCAGTCGGTCGGTTCGGTCGCGGGGAGAGTGATCGCGGCTCGGGGACTGATCGCGGCTCGGGGAGTGATTGTGGCTCAGGACGGGCTGGGCATCGATCAGCGGGTGGTGAGCAATTGCATTGTGCATAATTCGTTTTGTATATTCTGTATATTTTGTTATCATTCTCATTATTACTATTATTATTATTATTATTATTATTTTCTCTTATTAAACTGTCTTTATCTCAGCCCTCGGCTCTAACCTTTTTCTCCTTCCCGATTCTCTCCCCCATCCCACTGAGGGGAGGGGGGGGAGTGAGCGAGCGGCTGCGTGGTGCTTAGCTGCCAGCCGGGTTAAACCACGACAAGGCCATACTGGAGCAGTGATACGCTCCCTGTGTCAAACTCTTGAATTTTTAGGAACAGAAACTTGCACAGTCTAGGATTTGGAAGATGGCTGCTTTGGAGAAGTATTCTTCTAGACTGCCAAGTGTAACTCACAGCACCTGGGACTGGTATATGATACCTCCTGGTGTAAGAAAGCTATGCATAATATCTTGGAGCATGAAAGGTCCCTGAATATTAGAATGAAGCTCACTAGGAAATTAGATTTGGACAAAAGAGTTGCCTTCTTACTGATCCTGTCTACTCCTTTTATCAGTTCCTGGTGATTTTCATGATCTGTCCAGAAACCCTCCTTGGGGACCTTCCATATTCTTGCATGAGGAGAGAGAGAACATAGAAGTAGATTAAGTATAGAATAACCATATGAAGTTCATGACGCGCTCTATTCTGCACTGCCCTCCAGACACATCATCTGACTCCTATTCAGGCTGGGAGAAGAACGTAATGAGTAAGGGCCCCGAGGAGCCTTTGGAGTGCAGAGAGGTGACTGGGTTTGGTATGAGCATACTTGATGAGTGGCCAGAATCTGGGGATAGTAGGTTCCTCCTGAGGGAAAAGACCAAGTATTGTTAGATGGGGAAAAAATGACATTACAATAAAGGCAGAAAACCTCTGTGGAGATCCCTTGAAAACTTCTACAGCTGGCAGAAACCAGAAACTTTGGAACATTTCTGATTTGACCTAGAAAGTGAACTTGGTCCTTGCATTGCTGAGGAAGGAGAGGAGTCCATATCCCTGTGCTTTATCACTACATCGCAATTACAGCAGAGAATCTATACAGCCTGGTCCTCAGGATTTTCCCCTCAAAATTTTATTGGTGATGTGGTTTTTCTCATTGCTTTTAGGTTTCTTCATTCCTCAGAACTTTCCACCTGAATTTCTCAAAATGCACTGGACTGTCTCTGGGAATTTATTTTGCAGAAAATCACTGCCTCATACAAGTTGCTTCTTGCACCTTATCTACAGTTGTTCTTCATCACATTCTTCCATTAGAATGGGATGGGCTATTACTTCACTTACAAGCGTAGTTGTCTTCTCTAAGGAACAGCTTAGTGAGTGACTCTTGAACTCTAAGGAGCAGAGGGAAAAATAGAATTATAACTGGTATTTTTTAAAGTCGGTATCAAGTTCTTTGCTATTGGAATAGACTTGTTATTGCAAAAGATGTACCAAGGGTTCAGTTTTATGCTTGTCGTGCCTTATGTCTCTGCAAAGACAAATGCACTTAATTATTCTGAATTCGATGGTGTGATCTGAATATATCTTGGTGAGCTGGTGTCCTACTTAAGAAGGAATGTTAGAAAAGGAGAACAGAGAGAAGACAAATGGAAGTAAGCAAAGAAAATATGGAGAACCCTGGAAGAATGAAGGGATAAAAAATATTGCGTAAGGCAAGGGGACAGAAGCTAGTATGAAAAAATTCATATGGTGTTCATATGAAGTTCCCCCTTTATGTAAGCTGACCTCCCTGCTAACCTCTCTTCCTTTGATGCAGCATAGAGTTTACGAGGGTCCGCTGGTTAAAAAGCATGGGGGTTATATAGAAGACATGAAAAGGCACGCAAGGAAAAGTTTCATGCACCAGAACAAGTTGTGGAATGCCACAAAAAAACCCCAGAGAATCTGAAGCCTCCTCACTTTGATTAATCCAAAGAATGGGCAGGTTTCCCTCTGCTTCTGTCATAACTGATCCTAACGGAGATGTAACCATATCATTAACAGCAGGGGCTCCTTCTTCCATTTCCCCATAGGGTTCTCTCTACATTTTTGGACAAGGGGCTTTGTGCTCTGGTGGTGTGCAGAGGTTTTCTGCCTTAAATGTGTTCTCCTTCATCTGCTCCTCATCTTCCTGTGTGTAAAATGAAGATGCATATTGCTCAGGTTAATCGCTCCTACAGATCCACTTAGAAATAAATGGTGGAGCTGACAGCTGGGGCACCTTGTCTTTGATAAATAAGAGACTAAGGGAAGGAAAGAGAAGGCCAAAAGCTGGTATGTCATCGTTCTGGCAACTTAAGTGAACCAAGTGCCCAGCTGATAAGTAACTAGGAGATAGCAAACATCAAAATAGTTTTTGATTAATAACTTACTAAAGCCAATATAAAAAATTTTGACTTGAAGAGTTGTGTCTGGAGAAGATTAGTTGGTGTTTTTTTTAATACAGATTACTTCTGTCAATACATTTACATCCTAGTATTTTGCTATGAGGTATCTTCAAAAACTTTCCTCGAACTTGGCTATCTTTAAGATAAAAAACAGAACAGGTGAGGGTCAAATATCAGGATGTGGGAAATAGCAGTGTTGGAAACAAATGATGGTGTGATCTTTGGGAGAAATTATTTAATGCAGTCATCAGCAAAGGACACAGAGTAATATCCGGTGACTGCAGATGTCCTATTTGCTTCTAAATGGACATTTGTGCTTCAACTTGCAGAACAGGAATAAAATGGGAATACAGAGGGTGATGTTATAAGGAGAATAATCCTTTCCTGGCTAGTTTGTAGGAGTTAGAGTTGTAAACCCTGCCCTTGAGGAAACCCCAGTAATTAAATATTTCAGCTGGCATAGGTAACATTAAATCCTCCTTCCAGTTTCCTTCTGGTAGTATCTATGCATTTGTGGTTGTATCGCCCCTCAAAGGAGCAAACATTAATCTGTTTCGTTACCACTCTACATCACAACCTGCTTCACCCACATCCTGATCACATTCCCTGGAAACTTCTGCCCAACTTACTACTGCAGCGAAGGGCAAAGGCCCCAGGACAGATGATGTGTTCTAAAGAGGCTGTCCTTGAAAACCAAAGAAAGTGCCATCCCAAGACGCAGGAAGTCAAGCAGGCATAGCAGAAAGCAATATGAATCAGGACCAAACTCCCGGCTGAGCTCAAATGCAAAAAGGAGTTACACAGTGAAAAGTGAGGACAGGCTGCTCACAAGGAATATAGAAATCTGACTTGATTGGGCTGAGGCCAAGCTAATGGAGCTGAAGCTGAGCTGGAGTGGGAACCAGTGAGTGATATGGCAACAAGGAGGCTCCTAGATATGCATTGACAGCCAAAAGCGGCCAAGAAAAATAGGGGCCTGCTGCTCAGTGGGGCAGGTGGAATTGTGACAAAGGACAAGTCAAAGGCTTTCCTATTCCACTGAAGGCAGATTACTCATATTTCACTTTAAAAAGCAAAGATGGAAATGCAGGATTTAAGAATCCCATGTTGACTGTCTGACTGAACACAGATCAAACATATCCCTAACATAAGCAGGAAGAGGTATATTTTCTATTGCCAGGAAACACCATTTCTGGTTAAAGTTTGTGCTGTCTGGTGGATAGGTGCAATAGGAAAGAGGATATATAACATAAAACATTGATATTTATCTTCTGAAAGATCATAATTTCAGAATATACAATGGCAGACAGGGAAGTAGCTGGGTACAGCTGTTACCAAGGCCAGCATCTGGCCCTGCAGATGCATCTTCATTAACACTTCAGTTGATATTTGTGATACTGAACAGACAGAGCAGAGCTGGCTCTTCAGATCTCAAAGGGGAAACAATAACAACCCAAAGATAGCTAGGGGATCAGTAGGGTATCTACTCTTCAGAAGACAACTGGAATTAAAAAAGTGGGATTTCCAAAATGACAAAATAATAAAAAAGAAAAAGCCATACCAACTTATTCTACTTAATGCATATGTATGCAGTCCCTGAGGGACAGCACAGAGGTGAGGCTGTCATTTGAAAGAATCCTGTGGGAAATGAACTCACAGGAAGCAACATCTGATGCTCATGTATGTCTGGACCAGAAGGAAAGAGGCTTGTGTCTGTTTCCAAAGCTATGAAGTTTGAACTTTGATTTATCTTTGTTCTTTCAGTAACTTCTGTGAAAATCTCTAGTTCTCTTTATCTCTGCTAGGGGAACAAAGCAGAGTAAAATCTGGATTTGGTTCATTATATTGTTTAAAAAATGTAATTCCTGGGGAATCTAAGTGTTAATTGAAAGATTAGATGATTTTGAAAGCTAGTAGTTACGTGGTGTTGGGAATCAAGTGTGGAGAGGCTAAGTACAGAAGACATGATATCCAACCTGGGTCATGCTGGATACCAATGCATGTATTTCACAGATGCAAGATGAATTTCGTGACCATCTAATCTGCTCTGTGCGTGGCGTACACCACGTATTCATATCCACTCCCTGCAACAAGACCACTGGCTTGTGACAGAATTACAAACTACCTTTAGAAAGACCCCACCACTTGAAGGCATCAAATGGGAGGTAACACACCATATGCTTTGCCCACATCCTCTTGGTGTTATAAATTGTGCTTTATTCCCTGTTTTCATTTCTTTAAACTTGTGGATCATACAGGGACAGGTCAGATGTCCTTGCTAGGTTGAAGAGCTAATCTAAAGAGCTCATCTAATATGCACCTATTCATCAGAATCTGATCAAACCACCTATAACCTCACTGTGGTAAGTTGGAGACTGGAGTTCCTTCAGTCTCTGTCCTGTTCTCTAGGCCAGTTATCACTCTCACTGTTCCCCTGTGAACTACCAACGGTTTTGAAGTATGCACGTGAAGGTTGTGTTGCAATGGTTTCTATCAAAGAATGCTGTATTCCTATTCCGTGTTCTTCCGTAATAATAGCTTTCCCAGTGGTGTTCAAGAGATTGCCTATAGAAATTTTCAGTCTGTCCAGAGCCAGGTCTCTGCATATGATTCTTTGTTCCTGCAGGAATAACATTGTGTTTTATTGTATTAAAAAGTGCCTTGGTGTGCCAGTACCAAGCATCCCACAGCTCTGTGAACTGTTCATTGGCTTTCTTGTTTATCACCATCCCAATATTTATATAACATGAAAACTTGCCAGGAACAAATGTGTGTTTACACTATCACAACGCTGTATCATTGCAGAAGAACTTTAGAGCTATATAAGAGCACAAGAGAAAGTCTTTATCGCCTTTGTAGTCTAATACAGTCTATAGTCTTTATAGCCTAATTGCAATTATTTGATGCATCCACATTAATTGCAGTGAGACTGTCAACTTGACAAATTTAATTTGATTCAGTATGTGCCATTCTGGTTTTCCATGGTGCTCTTTTTTTTTTTTACTTTTTTATCTGAATGTTAAAGGCATAAAGCCAGGAGTTGTCCAAAAGTCTGATTCTATTATATCAGCGGTACAGTCTCCGTTATCATTCATATTTGTAATCTTGTCAGAGAAAGATTCCAAATCTCTTTGACATAATCTGCTTTCCATTAAGCTGCACTCTCCTCATTAGACTTGTGATGAGAGTTTAAGCTGTTGCCACACGGTAAGAGGAGTATCTAGAAGAAAGTAGTAAGATAGTAGCAGGAATTGGGAGGTTGACTTTTTTGCTGCTTCTGCTTCCCAATGGCTGAAGGCACTTCTTTCCCCTTGCTTGTGACTTTTGGTACATGTTTACCCTTGTGTCCAAGTCCAATAATTATGTTTTAGAAACAACAGGTCAGACTGCTTTACCTACTGGTTGATAGCCAGTACCGTATGCAACAGTAACTGGGATATCCACAGAGGCCTGGAAGATGTAACACTGGCTCTACTGGAGATCCATGTCCATCTGGCACTGAAGACAAGGCCAGGCATCCTGTAAGCTGTGCATATATACATGTGGTACCATGTGTTGTATTTCACCTCGAATAGCGCTAGGCACCTCTAAGCACTGAATGTCACTCGGTGTGCTCACACTGTCCCGTAATTGTGCTCCCAGCAGTACCTTCAAGATCTAGATCACCAGCTTGGTGAGCCTAAGCTGGCATGTCAGTTGGAGGTGCCATTTCAGAGGTGACTGGACCTCCTAGCTTCCACCAAGCAGTCCCCTCCTGCCCTTCCAATGACCTGGCAGCACCCACATGGAATGGACACTGACATGGGACCCTCTAGGAAAGGTGGTAGGGGCCATGCTAGCTGAGCTTCCTGACATGCTTTCTACGCAGGATACCCTTTGGAAATCTGATCCTGATGATGCAATCCCACAATACTTGTAATGGACAACCTCCCAGCACTGGAAGAAAAGCAGGGTACATTTGAGCAACAATAAATTTGTTGCTGGATCTCTGAGTAGGGATCATGGGGATCCATGACAAGAGCCAGGAAATCTCTAAGGCACTGGGAGGACAAGAGCAGTAGAGGCAAGGTCAGGGTGGTCCTCAGCACTGACCCAGCCACCACCTAAATATTTTAGAATTATAGATAAATGCTTCACAGAACAGCACGTGAAGGAACGCACAATAGGGGGTGCTTTTGCTGTGAAATAGGCAATCTTTGCCAGCATGGCTATCTTACCACTTTGATGCATATTTTTCCAAAGAATGATGGTTGGTTTTGGCCTAACCACCAGAATATCAAGTTTAAACTGACATATACTTCTACAGTATTTTTTTAAATCATGGATCACATGGTTGTGGTTGACTGTCTGCAAAATCTGCCTTTTGGCAATGTTCAGCTATTTAATTACAAAGCTAAGAGCCAAGCTGTAGTCCATTATCTGTTTTGGTTAAATGTTTGGTTAAATGTCTTGCCCCTCACAGTCATTGTAACTGGTGTGAAGAACAGAAGACTCACGGTGGGATCCTCCACCCTTGCAGAGGAATTCCCTTAGAGGCCTTGTTCAGGATATCACTCCAATGAAATCTGTGAATTTATCTTATTTTTTTTATCTGTAGGGATATCTGTAGGGAAGGTGCAATGAATGACAGGGAAAAGTACCGTGGTTTCCCTTAATTTTCTTTCAGAGGTTTTTCTGTGTTCTGGCTTAACTTCTCCATTCACTCAGGTAAGAAATGCAACAAGAAAGAAACAAATAAACAAAGAATAGATAAATGAAATCTGAAGAAGCGAAAGGGTCCTAAGCATTTAGGAAATCACCACCTCATTATAGAATGTCATTTCCAGTTTCCCTGTAAATGTACATCAGAAAAGCCTTATGAATACATTTTTCCGCTCTGGTTATAGCTTATGTGGATCACTGCATTTAGGGAAGTTCACAATGTTAATTCAGAAAGCTTCAGAATAGTCTTAGGATGTTGTTCCCATGGGCCAAGAAACCAGCATCTGCAGTCCTCTGAAATGGCTTCAGTTTCACTTACTGACCAAAGAATCACTTTCCAAGCTTGATCTGTGTTAATCTCAAACATTTTTATTTCGGAGGTAAGTGCAAATGTCTGTCCAATAGGAAGGGGTCCTTTTTTAATTTTTCTCCTCACAATTTGGTGTGAAACTTCATATGATGCACGAAGAGCTTTTGTTAGAACAGTACTTTGGCTTTTTTAAGAAATTCATTTGACCATGCCTATCAAGTCTTTTTAATTTGAATAGTCAGGTGGATTGGTAGTTATACCAGCTTGGGTTTTTTTTTTTATTTGGGCTTTTTTGGGGGGAAAAAGTTTTCTGATTTCACCATCTCCTGTCAGCTCACAATGGTTTATTCCCAGGGGAAGCTTTAGGGGTTTTATTCAGCTATGATAACCCAGTTCTGACAATTCCTTCTTATTGCTCTTGAGGACCCATTGCTTGCAATCTGCCTGGCATTTGTCTTCACTTTGCTGGACAACTTTATTATCTCTCTTAGTCATCATCTCAGCACAAAGCAAAGGTCTCTTTAAACCTTTAGAAGCTTTAGAAATGCCCTACCACACATGCAGAAGGATGCACTACGTGATGCATCCTCCATTCAGGGATTATTTAAGTATGCCGCACTTACTGGTGTCGCCCTTGGTGATGGGGTCATGATCGCTCGTGTGCCTCTGACTAAAAGTTCTGTCCAGTTCCGTGCTAACTGCTCCCATGTGCTACGTGCAGCATGCGTGTTGTGGTAATGTTAGATTTCAAATTACTGACAAACTTGACAACAGATGGACGCCTCCTGTGTAACAGCAGAAAGCAGTAGCACTGATCAGAATCTGGTATCTTTTTTCCAAAAACAACTATCTTTTCTTAAAGACAGCATAAGTCAGAAGTTGCCAAGCAGAAGCTGCCAGTATTAATAGATCTGTATGATTATTTTGTGTTCCTCAGAATTTCTTACTTTCCCCCTCAACTACTAATGAGCCTATTTTTTTTGTTGCTTTCAAAGACAATAAATTAGTTTCCTAGTCGTATCACATAGCTGCTGCTCTAATCCACCCTTCATCCTGAACTAGACCTCAGAGGAGTTCTCCTTTGCAACACCCTGGGACATATTGGACATTTCCTTGTGGAAGCTGGATTTTCAGCCAGCTGTGTCTCCCTCTTCCGAAGTTGGAAAGGACTTGAGCCATCGGTGAGGTAAGGAAGTTAAAAATCTCAGATCCTCGGAGTCAACATCTGTCAGCTTGTCTGCATGCTCTCTAAGCCAAAAGGCCATTCTCATATTTGTCTGGGGTTTTTTTGCTGTAGTTCACCTTTAGGCAAAACTGCCTTGAAGAAAATTTTTGTTATATCCCCGTGCCGCTGGAGCTCAGTTGTGTGTGCAGTTCAACATCTATCTTGGCTTCTCTCGCGGTTTGCTCATGAGGCTTGTGAAGGTTACGTGCACAGCACGATTCACTGCACGGGTTTAGTCTGTTCAGCTTAAAGGTTTTGCCAAATAGCTTTCCTGATTTTTTTTTTTTTTTTTTTGTCCTGGGCATTTACTGGGAAGTGTTAACGAATAAACTGCGTAACTGGGAGCCCCTTGGGTTAGCATTTTTATGTAAAAGTAACTTGTACTCCATCTACTGAACAACAATGTAATGAACATCTTCTGTTCCTCTCACTGTATCCCATACCCTGGTTTCAGCCTTGGAATGGCAGCTGACTGTGAACCGGGCACAGGGCTGGTTTTTCCATGTATTCAGGATACACATTTAAACTTGGGTTTGGGATTAAGAAATTCAACTTAAGGGACATGCTTCTTATTCACATGGGCAGTCCAAATTAATTCTTAGCCTCTCTGACTGACCCATGACTTTGTACCAGGTTTGGGGATTGGGGTTTTTTCTGAGCATTTGTTTCTTTAGCTACCTTGATTAATATATCAAGAAATAGAATGAAGTAGATGAAAGAAATAAAATGAGGAAGCAGAGAGATACCGCTTGGGTTGTTAACCACCACCTGCTTATGAACATAGTGTATGTTTTGAGGGGAAGGCTGAGAATGACTCCAGTTCGTGCCAAAGTTCCTATCATCTGATAGCCAGAGGTGAGTTTAAACACTGTTAAGCCAAGTTTAACTTTGAAACTTTAAACACAGGATGGTGTTAGAGAAAAATTTGAGAGTTTTAAAAGAAAGCACTGCACTTTGCACAGCAGCACTGCCTTTTGCATAGGCTCTGCACAAAGTCTGCCCTTTAAATGCCAGGTGAACCCAATCCCTTCTGGAAGAGAGACATAGGATCACAAGCTTTTGGGCGCTTAAAGGAAGAAACAAGTTGCTTGGTAATGTCGGGACACATCCACACATGCAGAAGCAAAATTTTGTGGGCTTGCAGAACTCTACAGTTAAACAGCTAATGCTCTTCAGCAGTGTATCTCCCAGTTCAGGAGACATGGAGCAAGGCTTTCAGGATTACACTTTAAGAAATCTCTTCTTAATATCCAGCTAAGACATATTTTAAGTAGCCTCTCATCATCTGGGCCTTCAGGGCCAGTCTTAACTACACACGTGATGATCAGTGGAGTGAGACACATTTTCTATACATGTAATTTTGCTCAACAGGGGAAGTCTTATGAACCTGCCTACTTTGAAGTGTACAAATTAATTTGCCTCTAACACAGTACAGAACACGCTGCTCATTTACTTTTCAAATACCTTTGCCTGACTTGCATTTGCAAGTCTAGAGGACTAAAACTGTACAGCCCAAGTAAAATAGAAGGGTAAACGATCTTCAGCAAAACTTAGAGTACTTTTTATTGCAAGCTTTCTCTATTTAGTTCTTTGCATAAAATGATCTTAAAAGAAGAAGAAAAGGAGTCAAAACCTATTTTGCTTGTACCTTAAGAATCTAAACGGGATATTTACAGTAGTGTGTGATGTGCTTGTTTCTTGAAAACCAGATTTGCTTACTGTGGCTTAGCTGAAACTTCTTGATCTCAAATGCCTCCACATCACTAATCTTACCTTAAAAAGTTTAAGCCAAATTTTTAAAGTATCTTTTCTTTAAGGTATTTTAAGTGAATAAATCAGTCGTGGACAAACCTGTGAATTTCACTTTAAATTGAGGTGTGTGATTAGGAATAATATAGATATATGAATTCCTAACAATTGTCTCTCTCTAAACAGGTGTCTGGAACCCCTTCTTTGTCCTCTGTGAAGATTAAAATGGACAACAAGCATGTAGTAATGAATGTGAAAACAATTCTTTAAGCCTATTTAAAATGATAAAAATATTTTCTGCATTAGGCATGCTCTGGCCTGGCAGGGAAGGAAGTTAGGAGATTATTTAGCCCTGGTGCCTCCTACAACAATCCCTGATTCCCAGGGTTTAAGCTGGCTGCTGTCCTCGCTTGCCCCGTAGCCCTGGTGCCGGGGGAACCAGCCCACTGCTCAATACTACTGCAATTTCATTTTTGATCCATGGCAAGGGCAGAAAGCCAGCATTAGAGACCTCAAGGGATAAAATTATCCCCATGGTTGCTCCACGACCTATATTGCCTCCCAAACCCAGCTCAGTCCAGAGGGCTGAGTCCCCCCTCACAAACTCATCACATCACCACTGACCTCATCATTCCCCTTTCTCTCCAGCCTCCTGCTTTCAGTCCAAAACTCTCGCAATCTGAGCTTGTTTCCCTGGATCTGAGGGTGTGCTCAGATCCGAGCAGCAATACAGGAGCCAGCTCCGGTGGACAAGGAAACGGACAGATGGACAGATGGACAGATAATAGAGACCTGCCTCTCCGGGGGCCTGGGTCCCTTGCCCCAGCCGAACCCGGGTTGCTGCTGAGCCCGGTTGTTTCCAAGCCGGTTTCTGCCTCTCCTTGCCGTGACTTGCAAATTCGCCGCTGGGTTTTTTCCCTGGTGGCGGCTGCCCTCCGCTGGCGCGGAGCGGGGATTGCAGCCGCGCATCCCCTGCCTGTCGGAGCCAGGGACCGGGCAACCGGACCCGACCCCGCTGCCTCTGTTCCTCCCTGGGCAGAGCTCCGGGCAGGGCCCGACTTGCAGATAGACAAAAAAAAATTGCATTTAAGTGATGCCAAGGTGTGCCCAAGTCTCAGCACCTTTTTAGGAGGGCTTGAGCAGATAATATTTTTATATGTGACCATACTTGTGAACTACAGGTTGTTTACTATGAACCCTCCCTGTCATTATCTTTGATGTAAAAATAGGTTTTTTTCCTCTCTTTTCTTTTTTCTTTTTTTTCTTAGTCTCCCTCTCTTTCTCTCTCTCTCTCTGTCTTTTTTTCTTTTATCTTTTTCAGTTTTATGAATGCAGCAATAGAAGAATCTCAACACCGGCACACTTACCTGTCTAGGTATAAACTCTTTGGAAAGTAAATTTGCTGTGACGCACCTTCAGCTAAAGGCATCACTTTCATAACTGTATGATTTATAATTATACATTAGGAACTGTGTGTGTGCATCTACCTTTAAGCTGTTGTTCAGTTTTTCACTGCTGGTGTGTCCACTCCATTAGTAAGTGCGATATTAGTGTGAATATATGGCTGTTGCCTAAACAGTGAATAACCTTTTCTGAATTTCTCCCCACAGGATGGATGCCTTCTGCTCTGGAAGGCTCCTTTCTTTCAGAATATCTACATGTCCTTGATCAGCAGTGCAGCGCATGTCAAAACATCACCCGACAGAAGGATGGTTTTTCACAGCTCAACTTTGACAAGAGACAGCAGGTATAAAAAAAAAAAAGTCAAGATACGAGACTATGTTAGGATACGGAGAGCCTAAATCTCAGTACTTGGTGTAAAAGATGTCCCAGGAAGTTCACTGGTCCCCCTGTATTTCTGGGAATGCTTTAGTTGTGTCAGAGACACAAGGGTCGTCCTGCGATCCTGGAGGGTGCCCGGTCTGCAGTTGCTGCTGGAACCATAATGTGAGAGGAAGGGACCTGCAGGTGAGGGCAGAGAAGCAGACGTTAAACAGAGGGCATGAAAAGCCTTTTTTTTTCCCGGGTATCCTCCCAAACCAGGAAGTCTCTGTTGCTTCTGTAAAGCACAGGCCAGATTCCTCTTATGCTGGGGTTATACAGCCCTTATCATTTAGCTGGATTTGGTTTATGAACAGTGGTGGCTGCTTAGTTAACCACTGGATTGGCACTGTATCCTCAGAAGCACTAGATGTGGAGCGGGAGGGTGGTCGCCTCATGTTGATGCATCTCCCAGTTCACCTGCGGCACGAGTAAACATGACAACTCCCTTCATCTCTCTGTCTCCTTTGAAGGCCTCAGTTCAGAAGCTCTGTTTTCCTTCCAGGGAGTGACTATGCTGTCCATGAAGTTGTGTTCAAATCACTTGTCCATTGACCTCCCTTTTAGGTGGCACTGAGACGAGTGTTTCCACCCTCTCAATATGTTCATGCCCTCCAAGGGTTACAGGATTGGGAACTTGGCTTGAAGAAGGACTAAGCCTGGCTTCAGGAGACAGAAAGTTTGGCACTGGTGATTGCTTTCTCTGAGCACTTCATCCTCTTAAACTGGCTGAGCTACTAGGGTTCCCTTTGGTTTGTTGATACTTTCTCATCATTTTCTTGCTCCCCACGTGGAAAGAGAGACACTCTGAGGGAGAAAGATGGAAAAGAAGATATCTAGGTCCTAAGCCAGGCACTGATAATGGAGGGAAGACATGCAAACCTAAAGGACTGTATCTCAGCCTTTCTACCTCTACCTTCCTCTCCTGCCTGTTTTGTTTCTTCCTTCTTTATGTCCATTTTCACTCCTTTCTGATCCATACACCTGCTTTGACTTCAAACTGCATCTACTGCCCTTTCTGCTTTTCTCCAGAATTTCCCATATCCTTTTCAATCTGGATGATTGGACCACACTTTCCCTTTACTAATGCCCATTCTGACTCTCTTCTTACAGGTGCTATACCAACAAGCTCCTCCTAAGTTGCCTTCAGTTGCCAGTTGCACGTGGTGTACAGGTTACAAGTGGTGTTCCCTAGAGCTCAGTTTTGGGGCCAGTTCTGTTTAATATCTTTATCAATGACCTGGATGAGGGGATTGAATGCACCCTCAGCCAGTTTGCAGATGACACCAAACTGGGGTGGGAGTGTGGATCTGCTGGAGGGGAGGAGGGCTCTGCAGAGGAACCTGGCCAGGCTGGATCCATGGGCCCAGGCCAACTGTGTGAGGTTCAACAAGGCCAAGGGCTGGGTCCTGCCCTGGGGTCACAACAACCCCACACAACACTACAGGCATGGGGAAGAGTGGCTGGAAAGCTGCCCGGCGGAAAAGGACCTGGGGGGTGTTGGTTGACAGGCGGCTGAATATGAGCCAGCAGTGTGGCCAGGTGGCCAAGAGGGCCAAGAGGACTCTGGCTTGTATCAGGAGTGGTGTGGCCGGCAGGAGCAGGGCAGGGACCGTACCCCTGTGCTGGGCACTGGGGAGGCTGCCCCTTGATTACTGTGTTCAGTTTTTTGATCCCTTACTACAGAAAAGATGTTGAGTTGCTGGAACTTGTCCAGAGGAGAGCAACAAAGCTGGTAAAGGGTCTGGAGCCCAAGGCTGCTGCAGAGCGGCTAGGGGAGCTGGGGGTGTTCAGCCTGGAGAACAGGAGGCTGAGGGGAGCCCTTATCGCTCCCTACAACTGCCTGACAGGAGGTTTTAGTGAGATGGGTGTTGGTCTCTTCTCCCAAGTAACGGGCAGTAGGACAAGCAGAAATGGCCTGAAGTTGCTCCAGGGCAGGTTTAGGTTGGACATTAGGAAAAATTTCTTCATAGAAAGGGTTGTCAAGCACTGGAAGGGGCTGCCCAGGGAATGGGTTGAGTCCCCATCCTTGGGGGTATTTAAAAGCTGGACAGATGAGGTGCTTAGAGGCAGGGTTTAGTGGTGGGATGGCAGGGTTAGGTTAACGGTTGGGCTTGGTGAGCTTTTCCAACCTAAATGATTCTATGAGTCTATGGATCCTACATGTATTTCTCTGTCCTTACCCTCCTTGATCAACCTTGTCAACCAAACATGTTCATGCCTGTCCTTTCCTGGCCCCTCTTGCACAGCAACTTGCTCTCCTCTAAACTTTTATATCCCCCTTCCTGCTCTCCCTTTCTCTCCCACACGTCCAAATCTGCTTCTCAGCTGAATCCCTGTTTGTCTTCTCAGACAACCAGTTAGAATTCCAAAATTAGCCCGTCCAAGTCCAAGCTTTCCCCATATCCTTTCTTTCCTGGCCTGCCCATTAAAGAGAAAATGTGCTATTTCTGTGCCCAGAGCAGTGTATGGTCTGGCTATTCCTCACTTTTTATTATATTGCCTGACTATTTTCCTTCAATCATTGCTAGCCACTGTCTTCAGGCAGCCAACTGTAGAAACATTTCTTCACAAGCTGGAATTTTCTTGCCCTTGTTCATGAAATGTCTGCGTGGGACTTCTGTCCCTGAGGTTTCTTTTACAAGGCTATCCAAATGTCACTGAAAAAATAATCTTCTAATCCTCTGTTACTTCATGAAAAGCACCTGGAAAGCCAAGATTATTCACACAGTGGATTTGAATTGCCTGACAACCTTGTGCTGCTTGACTATTCGTCATGTGATTTCCATGTGTATCTCCTCCTAATCAACCAGAACAGCCACTGCAGGAAAATGTGGAAGGAGTCATACAGAAACTAGACACAAGAACATGAAAAATACCTCAATAGATGGCATTTTCCCCCACAAACTACATAAACTTAGAGCTAGAAATTAAAATATTATGTGGGCCATTTGAGACCTCAGGATGTAACAAAGCATGTGGTTCCGGGGATTTCTGAAGAAAATTGTCTGATGCATGTTTGACCTAGGAGTGAGGTTGAGGATGGAAAAACTGGATTCATAAACAAAGTTTATGAAGATGAGAGTAATTGCTTATTTGGCTTCAAAGGCATTAGTAGTAGCAAAGTGTTGAAGCTGAGAAGGATTTATTTTCAAATGAGAAGTACTGAGATTGTCATGGCTCAAGAGAAGAGAGCAAGAAATCCTTGTCTTCAGAGACGTAGGATGGACAAGGTCTGGGTAGACATCTGGAAGGTGTCTTCTGTCCAGCATTGTCTTTGGAGAGTGGAGAGTGCGGAATGGCTCTGAGAAAGTTTGTGACCTCAGGCTTTTGAAGTAGGGAATTTCCCTTTATTCTTTGAAGTTTGGAAGTACGCAGGGGAGATTTTAGAATGGAAGTTAGTAGAAAGGAACATTTTAGAATGGATGTTAGTAGAAAGGAAGTGCTGCTACCTAGGAGGAAATGTGGTCCACACTGTGTCCAAGGAGAACAAGCAACGTGTCCACTTCAGTCAAAACCTCAAGTCCTGACAGCAAAGGAGTCACTGGACTGAGAGGACATCTGTCTATGGAGAGATACCTGCACCTCTTCTTTGAGATATTCCTTGTAAATCCATTGCAGCTGCTCCAAGAGTTGGTGGAGGTTTATGCTGTTTTTAATAATGTATTGGTTCTTAACTTCAGGTTACTCTAGGGGAGGACATGCAACAGTTGACGATCTCCTTGTGAAATAGAAACCAGCCTGTGCTTGAAAACGCTTTGATTGTCTCTCTGACTTCTGGACGATGTAGTGCACAATGCGTGAGCAATGCTTGCTACATTTGCCCATAGCTTCCATCTTTGTTAAGCGTGCTTAATGGAAGGTTTGTAGACGATGCCTTCGAGGCGTCCCATACTGGCCGGCATTATTAGTGCCAAACCAAATGTCTCGCTAATTGCTGAGAAAGTGCGTTTATTTGCCATAGACTTCAGGTGGGAAATGCGTTTCCTAATTTGCCCTAGCAACAGTCAGAGCTTAAGGGAGGAGATGCGCGCCGAGCCGCGGGGGCAGGCGCCCCGGTGCAGTTCTTGCGTTGGACGCCCAGTGCCGCTGTTGGCCAGCGCTGGGCGGGTATTGCTGCTGCTGGGCGGGGAGCTCCCAAGCAGGGAGGGACCAGTGAACACCAGTCAGGTGGTGCACGGCTGACATCAGCTGAGAGCACAGCCGAAATGTCCCGGCTGCACTGGAATACGCCCTAGTTCAAAGCCTTTCCAAGGGATGCGCTGGGAATTGCCGCACCGAGAAGCGCCAAGAGCACAAGGCAGAATCGGGGATCATGTGAAGGAGGGAGACGGTCTCCCAGGTTCTCCCCAGCCCGCTGATGCCACACTCCACCCCTGGGAGATTTGGGAGGATTTTGCCGCAGGTCTGGGGTGACTCAGGTCGAGCCCGTTGCTTGGTAAGCACCGACTTAATATCGCGAGAAAGAAATGCTGGCATTTATCAGAGCGATGGGGCAAGCATCAACTGGACTGAACGCAGACAGAGAGAGGAGGCCGGTTTATCTCTCGGAAAATGAACAGCAAATAAGATATGTACCAGTGGCATGTACAGCAAAACGGAAAGCCAGAACGTTGGGAAGGATTCTCCCGGCTTTCCTCATATTTGCATCCAGCGGCCAGCTCAGGGCAGCAGTTCCGCGGGAGAACTGGGAATTCAGGCGCCGGCTGAGTGCTAGGAGGCGAGTGAAGAAATCCGAAATCCGTCCTGGGAGCTGGCTGGGAAGGAGAGGACGGGAACGTTGGTCCCTCTTTGCACTCGGGCATGGAAACCACAGTGACTCGGGAAAGCGTCTGTGCTTTTGATCTGCAGGCAACTGCTCCTGCCAAGCCGCAGGGTGTGCTGGAGGTGGATGGGCAGTGGTCAGGCAGGAAAAAACTCGGCATGGGGCCTCTGAGTTTTCGCTCTGCAGATCTGAATTCCCAGCTGGAAGACCAAGAAGGAAACTGAGATTGCTCAGGCTGCAGAATTACACGGAGAATCTTCTTCTAGGAACACTGTGTTCCAAAATAAGGAGCCATACCAGGAACCGAGCAGGATATGGTGCTGTGGCTCTCTCCTAGCGCTGAGGCAAATCTCAGAATAGAGAGGAAACCGGGTTTGGGTTGGTTTAAGCTGCCTTCTTAGGACACAGACGCCATCACTAACCCAAGAAATGAGGAAGCCTGCAACACCAGTATGTACTCAAGAAGTGAATTCTCTGACACAGTTATGTGAATTACATTCTTATTACGGTTCCTTAGCCTGTCCTAAAACAGAAATGCCTTCGCCTGGCAACATACATACTTCTTTTTTCCACTCATACACATCCATTTTATTGTTGTGACCCAACGGATACCACCGGCATTAGCTACCCAATGGTGCACGGTAAGTGACCCTCTTTATTTCACATTTCTCTAAAATCTGAAAAAACATGAGCTTCTGTCTAAGAGCAGCATCTTCTGATGTGCAACAGTACTATGATAGCCAAGAGTTCTGTCATGGATCACTCTTCCTCTTACACCCTCCTGCGCCTGAAGCTGAAGGACACCATTGACCTTCTGAAATGAGGGGAGTGACAGGGTTACTGGAGTGGGAAGTGTCCGTGGAAGCTCTTCTCACCTTGTGTCTGTTCCCTGCTGTGCCGTGGTGCCAAGGAATAGGTTCCAGAGAATCAAACCTCCTCTTTCAGAGGTGCCAAGAGCGGAGCAGGAGCACTGGCGAGGGCACAAAGCAAGTGGATTCCAGGTGTCACTGTTATTTTTGCATGGGGCACGAATGAGGAGAGAAACCACGTTCCCAACACATCTCCTGCTGTACCTGGCCTGCGGTTGGTTTTACATCAAGTTTTTGTGTGGGTGGAATGATAGAACTTCAAGAGATGGACATGTCCCTGGAACGGAAGAAAGGAAGAAAGAGCTGACCTGTTTTTTGGCTACGTTGGCCTTTTAGATTCTGTTGTGCTTCCAAGTCCGAGGGCAATAAGAGCAAATCACAAAAAACTGGCTGCATCCATGCAAAGTCCTCTGGGAGTTAAAACTTCTGAGAAATCCCAAAGTCAACCGTGGTTGTTACTTTCGCCTACTGATACAGTCGCGACGTTTTTGTTTTAAAACAAATGAAGGCCCCCGCGAATTTCTAGGACTTCACCTGGTGAGTATTGTTTGAGAGTGGCAGCCCTTTTAGCAAACAAAAATAAGGGGGAAACACCTGCGAAGTTAGAGGAAAGGTGTCAAATCCGAGGAGGTTGGGACACTTGCTGTATAGAAAATTAGCATGGTTCCTTCTAGAGTGAAAGCTGAATTAGAATCGCTTGAAGCAAAAATTCGTAGTGCAAGCTGTCTTTTGTTTTCTCCTCCATTTCTTTTTATTATTATTCTCTAAGAGGAAGACTGGACTTAGAGGCAGCTCTGCGCATCTCCAGTGCATTACGTGTGCAATGCTGGGTCCGCAGAAGCAGTCGCGACATAAGTCGATTCTCAGGGCCGGCGATGAGTGCCTGACCCTGGGGTTTTTATCCGGTCTCCTCTCCCTTTTACCGACTCTGATCCTGCCTCTAATCATCCCATCAGAAGCTCTGCATACTCCTAGATCCCCCCTCAAATATCTCGTAATCAGTTTGCTCTTTCCTATCAGACTCTTTCTGGTGATCCGCGATAATTTCCCTCCCGCCCCCCCCTTATCGTTTACAAAGTTTCTGGTTGAAACCTTTGGAGTTTACACTTGAATGGTTCCTTTAATGGCCCAGCGATCAGCGTCGTTAGATCCCTGGGCTTTGCTATTGCCTCCGTTAGCTCCTGCTCGTTAGCGTTTGTGTATCTGAGGGTTTAATTACGAGCTCTTAAAATTACCAGCTCGTTAAATCGCTGCTGGCCCTACGTGCTGACACAGCTACGGGAGTTCAGTTCGGGTTTGACTTCGGGATATGGGGACCTTTAAAGCCTGTGCGGTAACATCAGAGGAGAAAGTACCCTCAAACCATGAACACGGGCTGTGGCATTTCGAGGGTTGCGTACGGCTGGGGACATTTGTCACGAATGCGTCACACAGTGACATCTTATCACGGGTGGGTCAGCAGGCGAGGGAGGGTGCTCCTGGCGATTGAGGAGAAAAACTCTTTTCGCAGGAAAACGTTGAAGTTGTGTGGCCCTTGGGCGAGGTGTGAAGAAGACGGATGATGTGTCCTGGAACAGCATTATCGTTCTAGGGTGATGGTGAGCTAGGATGATGATGAAAGATTTGCTGTCGGGACCTTCCCGCGGTCCCTTCCATATTCAATAGCGGTGCTTCTCCATCCCGCCCCACTTGCTAACTGGCCTGGTTAACAAGAGAAGAAAAGGACAATCCCGCAAGGTCCCCCGTGGAAGCGGCAGATCTCGCAACGCCTGCAGGACGCAGAGGGAACCCAAGAGCTGAGTATGAAGGGTTCGCGGGTGCGGGCTGGGAAGCGATACCCAGAGCAGCGCTCTGTATGCGGGGAGGGAGCCTGCTTTCCGAGCGAGGAGAGCATTTACACCGCGCTTTTTGGCTTCGGTGGGGCACGGGAGAGCGCAGATTCAGGCAGCAGACTCCGAATCAGCAGCTCTGCCCCGAATGGGAAGGCAGAGGAAATATTCCCCCTTGCGACGCTGGGTGGGGATGTTGGCCACGGACCGGCAAGTTCTTCTGCCCGCTCCGGGTTTCCAGGCGCAGGGAGACAAAAAAAGCGGTGTGAGCTGCTCGAGAAGGGCGGCGGGGCACGGCGTGGGGTGCTCGGGGGCTTTCAGAGCCCCTTACCCCGGGATTCCTGACAAACACCGCTCTGCGGCCGCGGTTTAAAGATGCTGGGAACCACGGAGGACGGTGGATGGCTTTTCTGGAGAGCAATGGCTTGCGGAGGCAGCAAGAGGCAAGTGATCTTGTTTATTCTGTGCGTTTGCGTGTGTCAGAGCGGGGCCGAAACCCTCCGCTACTCTCTGGCGGAGGAAATGGAGAGGGACTCCTTTGTCGCCGATATTGCAAAGGACCTGGGGGTTGCTCCGAGCCAGCTCGCGGCTCGCAAGGCCCGCGTTGTGTCCGAGGGGAACGAGCAGCTTTTCCGCCTCAATCAAAACAGCGGAGTCCTGACGGCAAAGAGGTCGCTGGACCGAGAGGAGATCTGTCCGCAGAGCAATACCTGCACACTCTTCTTTAAGATATTCTTAGAAAATCCCTTGCAGCTGATCCGAGGGGAGGTGGAGGTTCGTGACGTGAACGACAACTCCCCCGTGTTCCCGGAGAAGGAGATGCTTTTAGAGATTCCTGAAACGATATCTCCCGGGTCCCGTTTCCCTCTGGAAAGCGCCCAGGACAAGGACGTGGGCAGCAACGGCTTGCAGAACTACAGCCTCGAGTCCAATTCGCATTTCTCCCTCGCTCTCGGAACAGGGAAAGGTGGAGCAAAATACGCGGAGCTCGTCCTAGAGCGGCAGCTGGACCGCGAAGAGAAGCAAGAGCTGAATTTGCTCCTCACCGCCACCGATGGGGGCTCGCCTCCCAGGTCGGGCACGGCTCAGGTCCGGATCGTGGTGCTGGACGCCAATGACAACATCCCGGTCTTCGGTCGGGAAGTCTATGAGGTGCGCCTGGCCGAGAACAGCCCCCTGGAGCAGCTGGTGGTCAGAGTCACAGCCGCGGATCCCGATGAAGGGTCCAATGGGAAAGTGCGGTACACCTTCACCCAGACATCGGAGCGGTCCCGGCAGCTCTTTGAGCTGAACCCTGCCACGGGGGAGATTCGGGTCGTGGGCAACTTGGACTTTGAGGAAACGAAAAACCACGAGATGGTGGTGAAAGCCACCGATGGCGGGGGGCTGTCTGCGCATTGCAATGTGCAGGTGGAGGTCCTGGACGTGAACGACAACGCCCCAGAGATAGCGCTCACCTCCCTCACCGCCTCCATTCCTGAGGATGCCCCGCCTCGGACCGTGGTGGCCCTGTTCAGTGTGAGGGACTGGGACTCCGGGGACAACGGCAGGACAGAGTGCACGATTGATGGGGACTTGCCTTTCAGTCTCACCCCCACTTTTGATAATTACTATGAACTGAGAACAAATGCGGCACTGGACAGGGAGAGGACGGCAGAGTATAACATCACCATCACGGCCATGGACTGGGGCACGACACGGCTGAGCTCTCGGGAAAGCATCTTCGTGCAGATATCGGACGTGAACGACAATCCCCCAGAGTTCACCCAGGAGATTTACACCATGTCGGTCACAGAGAACAACAGCCCCATGTTCCGGATCGGCAGCGTGAATGCTACAGACGCCGACACGGGAAAAAATGCCCACGTAAACTACGCGCTGGTGCGGCAGGAGGGCAAGGAGCAGCCTGACGTGACGGTCAACTCTGAAAACGGGGATGTTTACATCCTCCGCCCGCTGGACTATGAGCAGGTGCGTGCCTTTGAGGTGACGGTGCGCGCTGTTGATGGGGGCTCGCCGCCGCTCAGCGCCCAGGCGGTGCTGTGCATAGTGGTGCAGGACGAGAATGACAACGCGCCCGTCGTGCTGCACCCACCCCCCGATGGCAGTGCGGTAGCGGGTGAGCTGGTGCCACGCTCGGCCGAGGCTGGGTACCTGGTGGCCAAGGTGGTGGCGGTGGACACGGACGCGGGGCAGAACGCGTGGCTGTCGTACGAGCTGGCCAAGGCGACGGAGCCGGGGCTGTTCCGCGTGGGGCTGCACAGCGGCGAGGTGCGGACGGCGCGGGCCGTGTTGGAGAGGGACGCACCCCGGCAGAGGCTCATCGTGCTGGTGCGAGACCGCGGGCACCCACCACGCTCTGCCACCGCCACCCTTGGTGTCGCCCTGGTGGACGGCTTCTCTGACGCCCATTTGCGGGTGAGTGAGGAGGTGTTGGCCACCGAGCCTGATGGGCCGCTGACCCTGTACCTCATCGTCTGCCTGGCCTGCGTGTCGGCACTGTTCCTGGCCACTGCGGTGGCTGCTGTGGTGGTGAAGGTGCGGCGGGTCAGGCGGAACAAGGCAGAGACCTTGCCCACGTTTCCAAAGGCTGCCACGGAGAGCAACGCGGGCTCCCTGCCCCGCAGCTACATGTATGATGTCTGCTTCGCCGCTGGGACCGTCAACAGTGAGTTTCGGTTCCTCAGGCCCCTCTTCCCCTGCTTCCCTGCTGGGCTGCCCCCCGGCCCTGGTGAACAGCGGAGCTCGGTGTGCTCACAAGAGCCAACCAGTCTCGGGGAAGAAGGCGACTGGGCTGCACAGGTGAGGGACCTGGCTGGGCTGAGGCAATGGGGGGAGTGGGGAGGGAGCATCATGATATGGGGGGTACTGTGTGCTCACCCCTGGCAGTAAGAACTATCGATGTTGTGGAGCTGGTGGTGGAGGAGCCACTGGGGCCAGAGGAGCGGGTAGAGGGGGTCTCAGAGCCACTGGCAGGGGCCTCCCAGGAGGATCCAACATGGCTCAGCTGCTCCCCAAGTGCTGACTAACTGTGCCCCGCTGCATCCAGCCTTATGCTCTGAGTTAGATCAAGCCGTTGCTTTGTGTTAGATCAAGTCTTGGGTGTCACCACAAAGGGGGACAGCTGGACCATGAAAAGATGAGGAGTAGGGGTACGGATGTGTAAACCACACAGTGAGTCCTCTCCATGCAGTGTGTAGAGCCCATAGGGACCCAGAGCAAGAACAACACTGCTCCTAGGGACACAGCACCGGGAATATAATGGTCCTGTCCAGTGTTAACCAGGACTGTGGGGACAACAGTGCAAAGGGGTGTCACATTGCTGATGGTGTCCCTTGTCACTGCTGTTAGGAGCCGGTGCTCAGTACTGCCAAGTGCCATTCACCAGGGCGGTGGCAGTGTTGATTCCAAGCTGTTTTACAAGCTGCTGGAAGCCACAGAGGTGGGGACCTCTGCCATTAAATTCCCTTTTATTTTTGTGGCTTGGATGAATATTATTGGCCAGAAAAATGTTGATACCGGGGCTTTACAATGCACCCTTCCTGACCCAGCCAGGTGGTCCTGGACAGTACAAGCACCTCTCTTCCCAGTGCTGCTGTGAACTTAGTGAGTCATGTTTTGAGATGCCCTTTAAACTTTGGCTGTTCAAAGAGCATGGGGGAGACAAGAGGTGGTTATTGAACCAGCTCCTTCTCTCCTCGTGGGGTTACTGGTACTAGCACTTCACAGGAGTCTGGACGATGAATGTATATGAGGATGAAGACCCAGAAACACCATCTTAAGATCATCCCACAACATTTTTGTATTTCCTAACCACTGATGACTTGGAGTCACTTTACTGCAGGTTCTCAGAACCGCAGTCACAGTAGCCTCAGGGGAGACAAGGACCCATCTTGATACATCAACATTAAACCACATTTACTGTTTGTGAGAAAGTGGTTTTATTTTGGGCTCTTACCATCTTATATTACTCCCTCAGACTCATAAAAGGTTTGCTTTTGGGATGTCCACAGTGGAGGACGATTTCTGGCTTTAGATTTTCCCCGTTCAGGTCAGAGACCCACCACCCAGTCCAACCTCCTCTTTGGCTCTGAGTAGAGAAGGTGGTGTCACCCATGCAGTGGCCCTCTAAGCTTCTTGCTGATGCCTGCTTACCTTCAACACCCAAACAACGACCTCCACTCTCTTCTTTGCAGGGCAGAGCTCCCCTTTCTGAAGAGGTGGGTCCCAGACCTGCGGAAGCTGCTTGTACTGCACCCAGGGGGATGATGCTAAATGTCAATTCTGATCAAAACCCTTGGCTCACCCGTCAGTAAGTGAGGAGAAAGACAAGCATGTCTGTCCTCACTGGCTAACATCCTCACAAGGGAAAAGACAACAAAGAGACCAAACACCCAACCAAAAATATACCATGGAGATACAAGGCTTCTCTGTGGGAGAGCAAACCCACTCTCCTCTCGAGCACTACTTTAGCCATGCAGGTATTTTGTAATTGTGGTATGGATGGAGGAGGAGGACTGTCTTGCATGTTGGTTACACTGAGACTTGATGTATGATTGTGAAACTGTCACTGCTTCTAAATGTTAAGGGCAATACTGAAAACTGGAAGTTGCCCAGAGAGGTGGTGGAGGCCCCATCCCTGGAAACATTCCAGGCCAGGTTGGACAGGGCTCTGAGCAACCTGACATAGTTAGCAGCATCCCTGCTCACTGCAGGGGGGTTGGACTAGATGACCTCTAGGGGTCCCTTCCAACCCAAAACATTCTATGATTCTAAGATAACTTTTTCCTACATCACCTTTTCTGTGTTTTGTTCTTATGGAGAGGGCTCTGTAATAATGTCTTAATTTTCTGCAGTCTGTTCAATACCAGGCCAAACAGATATTAAGCAAAATTAAGTGGTGCTTGCAAAGGAATTAATAACAAGCAGAAGCTGATTACATTAGAAATGGCTGACATTGGCACACTTTGTCTATTTGACCAGGAGTTTACAGGTTCCCCATACTGTAAAGAGTGGGCTTGGAGCAATGGATTCTTTTTTTTTTTTTCATAGCGTAAAGTGGAAATGAACATTTCATGGGTTTTGAGTATAAGGTAGCAGAGCATTGAAACTACTGCTTGTGGTTTCACAGTAAAATAGGCTAAACCATTTACCATACACTTAAGGCACTGTAGAATGTAGAGCGCTAATAAGCTTTCTGTTTTCTTTTCCTTTCATTAATTGGTATTGATCTATAAAGTGATGTGGTATTTCTTGTTGCTCACACGTGTTTAAGAGTCAAATAAAATCTCCTCGGAACTCCCTCGGCTGAGTGTGCTGTTTCGAAGATCACTTGTCGTGGTCATGGCCGACACTTGTCACTGTCGTAGCCAAGCTATGAGCAGTATTTTAGGAATAAGTTCATACCTTTGGAGTGGATTTTAGCAGGGGAAATCAGAGCGACCTGGAAGTAGGCCGTGCTCAGAAGCTGAAGCAAGGTGGAGGGGGATTTTCTGAGCCAAGCTGAGGTCCGAGAGATGCTGCCCCCAGCCCCTTCCCGAGGGCTTCCAGCCTGAGAGGTCATGAATTGGGGGAACAACGTTGGTCCATTCTGGAAACCCACTCAAGAATTACTACGGGGAAATACATGGCGATCACTGCCGCGATGGACCAGCTCCCTCTGCATGTTGGACACTGGTAACAATACACAGGTTTTTCAGCTAAACAGCTGGAAAGTAATTTCTTCACTGTGCACAAACAGTTCAAACCGTTGTAGGGAGGGACATTAGAAAAACCAGCTTGAATAAAAGGCAAACAGAAGCATTGCTCACTCAAGTGGTGGCCATACTTCCGATAGGGCTGTATGGGCAGTTAAATCTGTAAACCCTGAGTTAGGAACAAAGACGGCGATTTCTCTCTGTTCTGCAGTCTTTGCGGTGGGAAATCTCCGCGTCCTTCTGCAGGTCGGCCGCCGGGTGCCGCTGCTGACCGCGGAGGCTCCGCGCAGCTCCCAGCTCCACCGCCCCCGGGGCTCGGCCGGGCGGGGCGGTTCGCGGGGCTGCACCATCCCGGGCTGCTCTGCTCGGGGACCGGCAGGCTGGCCCGGCAGCTCCATCCAGCTCACAGGGGGAAGAGATCGGTTCGCTGGGAGGCATGGAGGTGAGGGAGAGCGAGGACCCGCTCCCAGGGCGAGCGGTGGCTCTAATCTTGCTCCTCTGCGTGTCGGGGGTGAGAGCAGAAACCGCCCGCTACTCGGTGCCCGAAGAGGCGGAGAGAGGCTCCTTTGTGGCCAATATCGCTAAGGATTTGGGACTGACCGCTGAGGAATTATCGGCTCGCCAGGCTCGGCTCGTTTCTGAAGGAGAAAAGCAGTATTTCCAGCTGAACGAACACACCGGGGATTTGGTGGTGCGAGAGCTGATGGACCGGGAGGAGCTGTGCGGGCAGAGCGAGCCCTGCCTGGTGCGTTTCGAGGTGCTTCTGGAGCGTCCACTGCAGTCCTTCCGAGCTGAGGTAAGCCTCACCGACATAAATGATCATGCTCCCGTGTTCTTAAATAAAGAGATAGTTTTAAAGATCCCGGAAACTGCAATGCCGGAGGCTCGGTTTTTGTTGGAAAGCGCTCAGGATCCAGATGTGGGGAACAACAGTCTTCAGCATTACAGTATCAGCTCAAACGATTATTTCCATATCTACACCCGGAGGCGGAGTGATGGCAGGAGGTACGCGGAGCTGGTGTTGGACCGAGCCCTGGACCGGGAGCAGCAGGCAGAAGTGGCTTTCAGTGTCACGGCTGTGGATGGTGGGTCTCCACCGCGCTCTGGTACAGCCTTAATCCGCGTGGTAGTTCTAGATACAAATGACAACATCCCGGTATTTACCCGGAGTCTGTATAAAGTCCGGGTATTAGAAAATAGCTCCCAGGATACCTTAGTGGTGGCGGTGTCTGCTAGCGATTTAGACTCGGGAACGAACGGGGAAATAGCCTATTCCATAGTTCAAAATTCAGAGGAAAATCGCCAGACGTTTAAAATAAATTCAGAGACAGGGCAGATTCGACTCAAAAAGCCGGTGGATTATGAAGAAACGAAGACCTACGAGATAGACGTCCAGGCTACAGACGGAGGGGGCCTGGCCGCGCACTGCAAGGTGGAGGTGCAGGTGGAGGACGTGAACGACAACGCCCCCGAGGTGACCATCACCTCCCTCACCAGCCCCCTCTCGGAAGCCGCGCCGCCGAACACCGTGGTGGCACTCTTCAACGTGCGGGACCGAGACTCGGGGGACAACGGCAGGACGAGCTGCGAGCTGCCGGGCGAGCAGCCCTTCAGCATCACGCGCCTGGCGGCCGACGCCTACGCGCTGGTGACGTCGGAGGCGCTGGACCGGGAGCAGGTGGCGGAGTACAACGTCACGGTGCGGGCCCGCGACGAGGGCTCCCCCGCGCTCTCGGCGTCCAAGACGCTGCTCGTGCGACTCTTGGACGTGAACGACAACGCGCCCACCTTCACCCAGGCCGTTTACACCATGGTGCTGAGCGAAAACGAGCCCGCCGGGACAAGCCTGGGCCGCCTGAGCGCCACGGACGCCGACGCGGGAAAAAACGCCCGAGTGAGATACACGCTGGGGCCGCCCCCGCCGGGGGCCCCCGTCGCGGCATCCTTCGTGTCCGTGGACGCGGAGAGTGGAACCGTGCGGTCTCTACGCCCGCTGGACTACGAGGAGGTGCGCGCTTTCGAGGTGACGGTGCGCGCTGCCGACGGGGGCTCGCCGCCGCTCAGCGCCCAGGCGGTGCTGCGCGTGGTGGTGCGGGACGAGAACGACAACGCGCCCGTTGTGCTGCACCCGCCCCCCGACGGCAGCGCGGCGGCGGGCGAGCTGGTGCCGCGCTCAGCCGAGGCCGGGTACCTGGTGGCCAAGGTGGTGGCGGTGGACGCGGACGCGGGGCAGAACGCGTGGCTGTCGTACGAGCTGGCCAAGGCGACGGAGCCGGGGCTGTTCCGCGTGGGGCTGCACAGCGGCGAGGTGCGGACGGCGCGGGCCGTGTCGGAGAGGGACGCGCCCCGGCAGAGGCTCATCGTGCTGGTGCGAGACCGCGGGCACCCACCGCGCTCCGCCACCGCCACCCTCGGCATCGCCCTGGTGGACGGCTTCTCCGACGCCTTCCTCCAGCTCAACAAGGTTCCTGCGGGGAGGCAGCAGCAGCAGCCACAGGCAGGCGAGGAGGACCTGCTCACCACCTACCTCATCGCCTCCCTGGGTTGCGTCTCGTCGCTCTTCCTCCTGTCGGTCCTCGGCTTTTCAGCGGCCAAGCTCTACAAGGCTCGCCTAAGAGCAGGCAAATCGCCTCCCTCTGCCCACTGCTATGCTGACGGCGACTTCGTCACCGGCGGCGTGGACGTGGCCGGCACGGGCACTCTGTCGCCGGCTTACGGCTACGAAGTGTGCCTGACCACCGGCTCAGGGAGGAGCGAATTCCAGTTCCTGAGGCCCATCCTGCCATGCCCGAAAATAAGCACTGAGGCGGGAGCGGGCGAGGACTAAGAACAGCGGCGCAGCTGGCAGCGCGGGCGAGGGGGCAGCCGAGGCGGGGGGCACAGCCCCTCCTGCCGCTCAGGCGCCGGATTGGGCAGAGGACGGGCGGGCGCGTC
>JADKXX010009077.1:0-18341 GCA_017310255.1 Butorides virescens
GGGGATTAACCCAGCTCCAGCGTGTGCGAGCTTGCAGCATCCCTCCCGCCACCGAGCCCGGGCTCCATTTAACAACCCAGGAGCCCTCACGTAGGATCTCGTGCGAGAAGCTCCCAACCGTGGGCTGCCGAGGAGAGGGAGGAATGTGAAATGCGGCGGTGGCGGCGGCGAGGGGTGAGGCCGGTCCTGATGGTAGCTGACCTTGAGCAAACCATGGCCCTGTGCCTCAGTTTCCCTGCCTGTAAAGCTGGGACAGCGGCGCTGACGCCTTGTTCTGAAGGTGCTGGGGGTAGACGTGCTCTGCCGAGGACTCGTTATCTCCGTCCCCGTCTTTGGCACCTCGGTGCCGTTGTAACCGTGTCCCCCATGGGGGTTTTGTTGGGGTAATTATAGTTTGTGTAAGAAGCCACGCCCTAGAACCGAAATATCTGCGCCTGAACCCAACCTGTGCGCAGGGGCAGGTCTTGGAGTCACCAAAACCAGGAGCCCCAAGAGGAAAGGAAATGTGGGAGGAACGGAGCGTTTTTTGGTAAAATGGAGCTTTTGGGGGGCAAACTTGGAGCTTTTTGGGGGCAAACTTGATTTGCACGCAGTTCCTGATTTTCTTTGGGTGAAGAAAAAGCAAAGCCTAACACACCCCCCCTCCCCTTTCGGTGTCTCTGCACCTTCTCCCAGCACTGTGACAACCTCAGCCCAACTCCCAGGCGCCCAGAGGCCGCGGTGATGGGCGCCCTTGGCAAAACCTGGCCAAATGCAGGAGCACCGCCTCAGCGGGGGCCGTATCCTGCCCTAATCGCCGGGCTGAGCTGGCCGTGCAGCAAGGCCGGGGCTGTTCTCAGTGCCAGGCTCTGTCCTTTTTGGAGAGATTTGCTAAGCTGGGCTGCTGCCCGCTCGCAGTTATGGGCTCCGATGACAGGAGGGCGGCGGACGAAGTCACCTATGAGCATCCAGAGTCTGGGGATTTCCTAAATCCGAGATGATATCTGCACCTGCGGGTGAAAGTCCTGCGCGGCCGCTCAGTCATGCATTTGCCCCGTGGGGTCTGATCCTGAATTAGCATCGCTCCTGGCCTTTCCTGGGCTTGCATTTGCCAACCAGCAACACTTGGGGTGCTGCCACCCCACTGTCCTGGCCATGAGGGCCACCTCCGCCACCACGGAAGGTGCCCAGGACCTGGCCTCTGGCCTCCCTCCCCCTGGACCTCCTGTGTTCCCAAACCTCCGATTCCCTAATTTTCCTTTTAAAAAAACCATTAGGGTTATACAACCACATTAAATGTCTCCTGACGGACAAGAAAGGACACGAATCCAACCTTTCATCATTCCCACCCCCAAATAAATCCAGACAAGGTTCCTTTGTAGCAGCTAAGCTGAGACATCTTAACATTTCCCTGCTAGCAAGCTCCAAGTTTCTTTACTCACCATATATTTCTCCTGACAGTTTGTACAGATACTTAAGACACCATATAATTATCATCACAGCTAAAAGGCAAGGGCTGATTTATTTGTGACAAGCACCACCTTTCCGCGATGACGCCATTGACACTTACACCGAGGGTTTTTTTGGCGTGGGGAGGTGCGGAGAAGAAGCAGAAGCCAGGCTGCTTTCTCCTCCTTTTTTTTTTTTTTTTTTTTTCTTTTTTTTTCTTTTTTTCTCCCCTTTTTTTTCAGGCTCATCCTTTTCCCTGCGGGCGCTTCCCTCTCAGACAACCGGCACCCGGTCCCAGGACCGTCCCCACCATCCCCGAACCCCCAAGGCTCTCGTGATTTCATGGCTTGGGCCAGCACAGGTCTCTCCGTCTGCGTTTCTTTGACTCTTGGCGTGTGAACAATGCGTGCACTTATCTCAGTACTTATTTAGTGCCCGGCTCCACACCCTGAAATTGCCTGATTATAGCTTTCGGAGCCTGTGTGATGCATTGGGTTAGGCAAACAGATGTGCCAAGCAGTCTTGTTGAAAACCCACATCCAGGCAGCAGCTTTCAGCTCTCCAGGTTGTTCCCTTTCTTTTTTTTTTTTTTGTCCTTTCCCCTCCTCTCCCTCCCCTTTTTCCTTTCAGAAGTAGCTCTAATAATTGCCTTCACATTGCTCTCAGCGAGGGAAGGGCTGGGGAGAAACACTCAATGTTTCAGCCATTTGCCAGTAATTTTCTCTCCAAGGAACGGGCCCCTCCATCGCCAAGAACTCATGACTCTTTGGCCTGGTTGTCTCCTTGCCTAGAACAAACCCACCCCCTTGCCTCCTCCCTGCCTCCTCCACCAACCGAACCGCCAAGACGTCTCCTCTCAACTCATGACCTCTTCAGGTGCGCGCGTCTCCGCACAGCAAGAGCTGCAGGGGGGAGGCGAGCAAGACCAGGCTTTGCTGGTGCCAAGGGGTGGCCTTCTTCATCCACCTCTCCAGAACGCTTCCTAACCCTATGTCCACCCCAAAAGAGCTTGAAGGGAGAGGGCAATGTGTTGGCCCTCCTATGGAGAAGTGTAGGCCAGGAGATGTTTCACCCTGCCCATGCAGTGTGAATTTGTCCAGTCTTCTTTTGGAGCCAGTGGAGAAAAATAGGCACCTTATAAGGGCCATCTGGCCCACCTAAGATGGCAAAATCAGGATGGGAGGAGTTTTTTTGGAGATGCCAGACACTCTGGTGAGTAAAAAGGCTTTTATGACTGTCGGTAGACATTTATCTTGTCTTACGCAAGAGGACAAGGAGAGATTTGACAGGAGCCTCTTGGTTCCTCCAGGCCCTGCTCACCACTAAGCCCTCATGGTAGGAAACCTCCACACGGGGAACAAGCCCTGTGAGACACGAGCTGCCCAAACCCATCCACCGGCACCCCAGTATCGCTGCTCCCATCAGTGCAGCCCTGAATCTCTTGAAAGCTGCTCTCAGGTGCCCATAACTGAGGTCTTATGGCCCATGGGTTGGGTTCTTCTTCCTCCTTGCCATGTTGCGACGCTTTGAGGAGCTGTTTGGGACTTGGGGCGATAGGGAAGGTGCAGCATCACAAGCATTTAGTGTTTGGTCTCAGGTCAGCAGATGCAGAGGCTGGGGCGGCATGTGGTGACACTGGGGCTTGAAGAGATGGTAACTGGGACACACTACTCCGTGCACCACCTCCACGAATGATGGTGTTGTAATCCCATGAAGAATCTGCCTTTCTGTGTCTTGTTATCGTTGCGATGGAGACCAACGTGCCGCTGTGATGGCTGGGGAGCATACAGTCCTCTGCAAGGCCAATAGAGGAACCTGGCAAGAGCAGCTCGCATGAGGACATCTTCCCTGTGGTCTTCTAAGATTACGTGAGTGTTCAAGACTCAATTGGGTTGCCCACACGTAGGTGTCTGGAATTGTTTCAGATGCCTCAGGCTATCTGAGACATCTCACAGAGCAGGTCTTGTGCAGATCGCCCACAACTTGTGCCATTCAGGGCAGGCTGGGTTGGCCCATGGGCAACCATGGCCCCCAACTCAACAAGCTGGGTGTCCACCCACCTGTACACAGGCCAGACCCGTTCCCACCCCACCCCTGGTCCCTGCCCAGGGAACACTGGACTCTGCGCTTCGAAAACGAGGATGGCGATGGATGGACGGTCCCCACCCATCCTCCTCCTCCCCTCCTTTCGTGTCGCCAGGGCTGCGGTGAGCAACGCCGCTGTTTCCAAAGCTAATTCCTAGCTTTGAGAAGCCGCAGCTTTCTTCCCTGCCTCTGCCACGTCGATCCTAACCCTGCCTGCCCTCCCTTGCCCACTCTCACGTGCAGCGACGGGCTCAGACTAGCTCCTCTCCCAGCAGCAGCTACAGCGGCTTTCTGAGTCACCCCAAAGTTCCCGCGTGCCCCGGAGAAGATGGGATTGCAACCGCTCAGTTCAGTGCCTTCGCCGCCCGTTTGCATCACCAAGCTCCCCTTGGAGTGGCGAATTAAGCCTGTATATCCCAGCTTAGCTCCAGAACAGATCTCTTCCCTGCCCCACCTCCTGCTAATTCTGAAAGCTATTTCAAAAATGCCCTGGAATCAAACCAACGCTTTGTGGGGAAAAAAAAAAAAAAAAAAAAAAGAAAGAAAAAAGAAAAAAAAAAAAGATTAAAAAGGGAAGCCAGCTCCTGTTTGCTCCTTGGCACCGCATCTGGGCAACGCCAGCCTGCTGCACGTGTTCACACCAGCTTCCTACGGGGATGCATAAATGAGAAGGGCAAAGTCACCCCCGCCTTCGATCAGCATGAAATGCCACCCCATGCCATCCCATCACCAACCGAAATCCTGCGACGTCTAAATTTAAGCAGGTTCCCCCTGGTTCCTGACCCAGGCAGTGGGGAGAAGCCCGCACACGCAGAGGACATTTCATCTGCGTTATCTCGAGCACCGATCTCCAGTGATTCACCCTCTGCAGGTGTCTCTTCCTCACCTTTGATTATAACGGGAGGCTTTGATAGCTCAGCCTTTATCGGAGACAGGTTCTACCCACGCGCCCGCTTTCGAGCACCTCATTCCAGACCCATCGGGAGGGACAAATCGGGAAAAACGCTGAGAATGATCGGAAGCCGAATAAAACGCAAGCAGTCTTTGCAAGGACTCTGGAGAAGAGGAAGCAGAAGGAGCAGCAATAGCTGCTTCATGTCAAAGTTGCTGAAAAAAAGGAAGAGTAAATGAATCTCTGTCTGCTGGGGGCAAGAGAAGAAGCCAAAAGCTTGAGCAGGGTGTAGCAAGCTGAGTCCAAGCCAGGCTATCACACCATGGAGCAGCTTTTGGGCCTTGAAGACCCCAAAATGAAGGAGGAAGGGAAATCTCAGAGTCCCAGTCAGCAGCTGGGCAAAATAAAAAATGGCTTTGATGGGTTTTCCGATGATTGCCCTTCTTCAAGGGTCTGTCTCTACATTAAATATCAATCAAAGCCTAACACCAACCTCTCAATGAGGAGTATGGCATCTGAGGTGGTTTAGAGCTGGGCTACCAAAGGAGGTCTGATAGCCAAAAATGCTTGTTCTTCCCCCTCTCTAAAAAAAATTGGGGTATTACCATCACTTTTAGGTGAACACCTCTTGGGCATGACCCAATCTCAGTTGCACTTGGTACTGTACAACACGCACCACATAAAGTGGGTTCACCATGCCCTCCTAATTTAGGAGAATAGACAAGGTCCACCTGAAAAACTCTGACCTTTTCCCTCAGGAGCTCAGGAACTATGGGCAGAGGTTGGCCAACGTTGTGGTGGAGAGGAGCCAAGATGTCCAGCATCCCAAACCTGTGGTTTCATGGCAAAGCCTCCCAACTCCTGCGTTGCTCTTGGCCCAAAAGTGGGGTAGCTGCAGGCCCAAGCGGCGCAGGGAACCATAGGCTGTATTAAATTTGCCCTCTCCCACAGACTCTTCAAAAAAAGAAAAAAGAAAACACTCAATCCCAGAATGGCAAAGGCAAAAGCCAAGGAGAAAGACCTTGGGTGGCAAAACCACATGTTTATAGCCCTTAGGCTTTGACAGTTCGTTGGCTTTAGAGCCTTTCTAGCTCCAGAAAAGTAGGAGGCAGCCAGCTCCCAAAAATATGTCATTGCCAGCATTTTGAGAGACACATTTTTGGCAGGCCAGCTCACGAAGACAGGCCCTCTGTCACCACAAAGTGCTCGTCGGCTTGCCCACATGTTGACGACAGCTTTGAGGCTCTCTTGTCTTCTTGGAGGCTTTTCTCAGGAGGAAGGGTGCTGAGCCGTGGGTGCACTGCAGTCGGTGGGTGGAAATACTCCCTGCGTGCAGGGTGGAATGTGAAAAACCTGAGCCCACAACCACATTGAGTCATTGGCCATGGCAAGCAACCGCGGGCCAAGCTGCCGCCCAAGCCCTGAGCCTCTTGCACTGGTGGGGGTGATTTTCTGTCATGTTTTGGTCTCCCTCAATGGAAATCCTTGACTTGACCGCTTGGTGTCAGGGGAAGGATATGGAGAAGTTTGAGCTTTGTCGGGAGAAAGAGGTCTCCTAGAGTCCATGCATCCTGAGTGACCCAAAGGAAGAGAGGTACCCACCTGGAGAGTGGGGCTTTGCATCTTCTAAGAGCTGCCACATCTGTGGGAGCCATCTCACGACCTACGAGCACATCTCCTCTGTGCTGAAATGCTCCTTGGAGCAGGGTGAGCTTCACATACTACGTGCGTCCCATCCCACAGCTGCGTGGGTTGCCCATGATGTGGCCAGCGTAGGTGGTGTTTGGGTCACTTGAACGACCACCGGTGAAGGAACAGAGAAATGGTTGCTTAAACCCACCCTTGCTATGTTCACCATCCCAATTTGCAACTTTCAGCTCCCCCTTGCTGCTGCTCCAGGCCTCTGTGTGTCTCAAACCCCACCTGATGGCACCGCATTTCCATGGGACACCGCAAGCAGAGACTCCCAGAAGCATCCAGGAGATCTGAGACACCCGCCTGGAGGGGACATTTTGGGGCAAGAGCAGACGAGCTCCCTCCTGCAGCACAGCTCTCCCATCTGGGGCTGCTTTGGGGGCTCCTGCCCCACAGACCTCTCTGTCCCAGAGATGTTTGGTGCTTATGCTGATGATGGCTTGGAAAACTCCTTGGAAAAGCGACTGTCAGTGAAAAGCCTCAACCCTGGGGCTCAGCAGCTCCTCCTAAGCCCTCAAGACCAGATTTTGCTCTGGGAGCTTTTCCTGCCTCCCATGTGGGGCTTTTCTCCTGCATCCCAATGCTCATCCGGATGAAGGCATGAGACGCAACTCCAACCCAAACCGCTGCACCCTACTGATTTGGGTCTGCCCTGAGCAGCTTCGCTCCCCAGCTCTGCCATGACACTTAACAAAGTCTCCTGCTTAGCTCTCCTCTGGTTGCAAAAGAAAATAAAATCCTCACCAGCAGGAGCCGCGGCGTCTGCAGGTATCGCCTTCGCAAAGCTGGGCTCTATCAGGGAGGAAAAAAAATGGAGATTTGCGGGTAGGCAGCAGGAGAGGATTTGGGACGTGTCCAGTTCTGGGTTCCACTGTTCAAAAAAGATGAGGAACTCCTGGAGAGAGTCTAGAGGAGAGCAACAAGGATGATGGGGGGACTGGAGCATCTCCCCTAGGAGGAAAGGCTGAGGGAGCTGGGCTTGTTCAGCCTGGAGAAGAGAAGGCTGAGAGGGGACCTCATCAACACCTACAAATATCTCAAGGGTGGGGGTCACCAGGACGGAGCCAGACTCTTCCCAGTGGTGCCCAGTGCCAGGACAAGGGGCAATGGGCACAACCTGAAGCAGAAGAGGTTGCAGTTGAATATAAGGAAGAACTTCTTGACTTGGAGGGTGCCCGAGCCCTGGCCCAGGCTGCCCAGGGGAGCTGTGGAGTCTCCTTCTCTGGAGATATTCAAAGCCCACCTGGATGAAGTCCTGTGTAACATGTTCTAGGAGAACCTGCTTGAGCAGGACGGTTGGACTAGATGATCTCCCAAGGTCCCTTCCAACCCTTGCCATGCTGGGATTCTGTGAAAAGCCATTACAGGTGGTTGATGCACCAGAATAGCATAAAAGAACATGGGAGATGGAGGGAGAAAGTTGAAAAAAAAAAAAAGGATGGGTGGATGGGCAGATGGATAAGGAGGCCCTGAGCAACCTTGTCTGACGCCATAACTGACCCTACCTCAACCAGGAGCTTGGAGCAGGGACCTGAGATCCCATCTAACCCAAATTACCCCATGATCCAACCCAAATTTCACTATAATCCCTGCATACCGCACCACCCTCGCCCACACCAGGGTATAAATCCAAGCACGCTCCTGCCTTTCTTTGCAGGAGCTGTTCCACAAGCGAAGGGGTGAGCAGCACACGAGGCATTAAAGAAAAGGTGCAAAGTCCTTGGCTGGTTCCCTCCCGCCGGGCATTTTGGAGCCATCCCAGCCCCAGAGGCTTGAACGCATCCCAGGGAGATGCCTGGAACAGGTCCCTGCCTTGTGGTCGTGATGGGCTGAATCAGCTCAAGGCAGTTCTTATCCTGACATGTCTAATTGATACCTTGGGTCCAAGGTGTCATTAAAACGCTTGGATAATCGCTACAGGTACAGAAAGCCGGACTGTCAGTTTAGGGAGGGTGATTAATGTTCCCGAAATCCAGCGTGGGGTGTGGGAGGTGGGTAAGGGGGGAGCAGAGGGGACCCCAGGGCCGGCGCAGCCCTGGTGGGTCCCCAAAAGGAAGGGCCCTGGGGTGGGGGGGTGTCCCCAGGGGGTCGCTGCCGGCTCCTCCAGCCTGGCCGGGGCTGCACACGCTGCCTTGGCACCGGCAGGCTCGGCGGGTGATTACGACCTCTCGTTTAATCTTTTTATTAGCATCAAACACCCATAGTCTTGTAAGTACATGTGTTCTCCTATTGACGCGAGGGAGCCTTTGATGCTGATTTACGGCGGCGAGGTGCAGCCAATCTATAATTGTACCCTAAAAAAGGGGGATATTAAGAAATGAAAGGCATTTCTGCCCAGCCAAGCCATCCAATCCCCCTTTCCGCCATCGTCCTGCCACACTTTGCTGCGTCTCTCCCAGGGAAGGGAGGTTGGATCCACCGGGGATGTACCATGGGGTCAAACCTCCCTTGGGTTATGAGGAGAAGGTGACTCCCCCAAAAACCTTGTCCTTGGACAAGAAAACCTGGGGAAAATGTTGCTTGGTTGCCCCCAGGAAGGGAAAAAAAAACCCTAATTAAGTCCCATATTAAGGAACAGGGAAGGAGGAGGTTGGAGGAGACCCTTTATGCATCATCTTCGGGCGTAAGGGCTCGTCCAGTTCCTCGTGCCACCGTGATGGGCTGGAGGCATCGGCAGCGCCAGAAACAGGTCATCGCTGCGGCGTTTCTTGGCGGAGGAGACTTTGCTGCTGCTAAAGAGGCAGGTTGGTATATAGGCCACGGAAAGCGGAGCAGATTTAGTTAAAGGCATTTATTTTCGTCTTAGCACGGAGTTAAACTCCACGGCAAGTAGGTCACCCCATACTTTTCACGAGAGCAATTGCTCCGGGACCTGCTGGCTACCTCCACTCTAGGAGAGGTTTTTTGGCGGTACCTGCCTGCGTCTTGGCCCTTCTCCATGAGCTGCAGACACCAGATCTGGTCCCTCATTGCCTGCCAGAGCTGCAGAGGGACGCGGTGTCTGGCACAGCCTTGCCGTGCCATGTGCCCCTGCTCCAGCCCTCGTCCATCAGAGGTCCCTCGCTGTAAGCCAGGCAGTTACACCCCAGGGACCTGGGCCTGATCCAGTTGTCCTCAGCACCCTTTGGAGTCCCCCAGGGGAAAGAGGTGCCTCCAGCGGGTGGTTCTGCCCATCCTGAGATAGGCAGCTTGGAGAAGGTGGCTGAGGTGCCCTTTGGGTGCTGCACGTTCAGTGCTGGCAAAGCCCAGGCAATGGGAAATGGGGTGCGATGGGACATCGCAGGGCACAGGGACAGGATTGTGCCATGGGCTCGAGGCAGGGCTCACTGGGATCCCTTTTGGGGCTCTTTGGGGTCCTCTCCCCTCTTGCCTGCAAATAACCCACACCAAAGCCCATTTCCCTGTCGTATCTCACTTCAGGGCTCCCTGAGACCTCTCCGAGCAAGCGGTGTGCTGGTTTAGAGATGGGGAAACTGAGGCACGGCATGGCAATAGGATTAATTCGCATCAGGGCTCTGGGACACCATGCGGCAAGGCAGAGGGCAGAGGCTGGGTGGAAAGAGCACCTGAAATTAGACAGCCACATCTTTTGCTCTTCTTTTTTTGTCCCTTTCCATCAGTATTTTTCCCCCTCATTTCTTCCAATGGGTCATTTACTGAGTCAGAGATCCCCCGAGCGATGAGCTCATGGAGCGGCTGGCGCGCAGCAGACCCAGGGACACGGGGACGTGCCACAGCCCATCGCTCCGACCTCCCGTGCCCTGCTCACACCGGGATGTTGGCTCTGCCATGGGGGCACCCTACAGCCAGACCCCGCGGGGCCAAGCCTCACCTGGAGGCACCGAGCCCCCGGGGACCGCGCTGTCACGCTTCCCAGCCCCGGCTCGCTGCAGCCGGCTGCATCCGCAGGCAGCAGATTTACAACCACCCCGTCGTCAGTCACTGTCAAATTAACAGCTGAGTCAAAACAGGAGAAAGAGCCGGCGTGCTTCCTTAGTCCTCTTTCCCTAAATATTCCCTTTTTCCGCCCCTAATAAAAGCCTCCTGGAGCTGCCCCTCATCTCCCTGGCTTCAACCCAAAGCTTTTGGTGGCAGGAGCATCCCATTCGGGACGGCCCATCCATGCAGAAATCCCCCTGCCTGGGCACGCCAGATTTATACCGGCTTCGAAACATAAATGTCAAGTGATGGAGCTGCATAAATTACTTTTAATAAGAATAATGCCGCGTCTTGCTGGCATGTTAATACATATCGTCCCCATGCTGAGCGCAGAGGGCTCAGCAGGATGCTGAGCGTTTAATACACTTGTTCGAAATGCTCATCAGAGAGAAATCAGTGGCTCCCACCGGCAAACCCCAACGTGAGCAGCTCAAGCGTTGAGCGGTTAATGCTCTCGAGCTGGGGCACAGGCATGGCCCCCACCACCACCACCCCCCCCCCGCCCCCCGAGCGGCCCCACCGCCGGCGTGCTTGGCGCTGGCACGAAACCTCCCCATAAAACCGAAGACGCCGACTCTCAGCACGCCGGCGGCTCCCCGGGGCCGATTTCAGCCGGGGGCTGCCTTGCGGTGGGTGCTCGGGGTGGGCAGGGGTTGAGAGCGGGGGGGGGTGGGGTGGGGGATAAACGCCTAAATGCGTTCGCATCCCAAAGGGCCTAAAACTGGATGAAGCCACGCTCAGATCCTGTTTCCCCAAAATCCAACTGGGAAAGGTGCTCCAGCACTAATCCCCGTAACAACCCCCCCTTATATCCTCCCCTATCTAAATACCTATAGTTTCCAGGGGCCCCTTTTACCACCCTCCTGCGTCTCCCCACTCTGAATGAAGGGCTTTTACATTTTCAAGACTTCTTTATATTTCGGAGAGTGTTTTTCTTGCCAGAGTCGCATGCAGGCTGTGAAGCATGAGCTCCGCCATCGCCTCATTGCATTCAGGGGCTGGAGGGCTGGGGAAGAGATTGATTTACGATTCCCTAAAAGTGATTTATGCTCTTAGCAGAGCAGAGCGGCAGAGTCGTCCCCCCCCCCCATGCATGCACACCCCTTCTCTGTTGAAAGTTTTAAGATTAATTCACAGGCGGCCTCCAAAAAAAAAAAAAAAAAAAAAAAAGCAAAGGGGCTTCCCCCCGCAGCCCTCCAACCGCCAATGCTGCGACTATAATTACCCAACCTGTAATCAAGGTAATTTGCATCCAGCACGACCCAGAGTTGCACATGCCCAGCAGAATTTTCCAGCCCGCTGCAATCCTGCAGAGCAGGGCGAAATTTTTTATAAGGAAAATCCTGCCACGTCATTGTATTCCTCGGGCTCTTGCGCAAGAGCCCGGCGCGGGGGACAGCAGCGGGAGAGGGTGCGATCCAGCTGGATTTAAGTATTAACTTCAGTTTAGGGGGTGCTGAGCTATCAGTCCTAGATGTAGGGTTTCTCCTCCAACAGGGCATCCCCATTTTGCCGGGATTTGCCGGCAAAAATCCCTACTCAACCCAACAATGACTCTCGGCTGCTTTCCTAAAGGAATTATCACTTGTGCTCTGTGTGTGACCGTGTGAGCCAGTGTATAAATTCCCCCCTCTCGACGTCTTTTAGACCTGTTGGCCATATTAATATCAGTACTGAGCTAAAGGTCTCAAAGGTAATGAAATTCCTACAGTATTGATGTAACTGGGTGAAGGCGAGGGACGGTATTTCTATCTCCGGGAGGTCTGGGTGAGCTCCACACCAGCGTAACCTTTGGAGCCTTCCTGCCAAAGAGAGACATTAATGCTGCCCAAAGCCCAGCAGAAGCTTCACCTGCAGCCCGGATCCTGCTGGCGAATGGAAAAGTCATTTTTCAGGTCGTGTTTAGAGTTAGTGAGGCTTTGCTCAAGAGGGCAAGCTATGAACCGCTGGCACCCGTGGTTCTTCCATCCCAGGACTCATGAACAGCTGCTGGCCCAACCAGCACCCAAAACCCAGGGGTTTTTCACATCCTGAGGAGCTTTCACCCAACCTCAACTCGCATTCGGTGCAACCGTCCCCAAGGATGGCGTGGGAAGCCGTGGTGTACCATGACCCTGTGGGCATCCTACAGCCACGAATACAAGCAGGGGACCCCCCCTCCATCCTCCCTTCCCAGTCACCCTCTCCCAGTGGGACCAGTAGCGGGATGGTGATGCGACGCTCGTGCCCGAGCAGTGCCAGAGCCTGGGCTGTGAGGAGCCAGCCACCAGCTCCCCCCTGGCTCATAAATCACCGTCCGTCCCGTGGCCCGGCATTATCATTCATCTTTGAGTCCACACAAATCAATGCGGTTGATGGCTGCCGTCTGCGAAACACCGCTTTTTGCTGGATAACGTGGCATTAAGAGCTGGAGGGAGAGGCCATTTTTAAAAGCTGCCAGTAAAGTGTTTTACAGGACGGACGGTAATTTATTTTAAAATAAATAAGTTCAGTGGAGGAATGACAGGAGGAAAGTGAACGCGCCGGTTCCCGGCTTTCCCCAAATTGAGTTATTTTGCTGAACAATAATTGTTGGTTTCTCCTTCAAACTTTGTTTTCTGCATTTCTGAAGAGATGGGATGAGCCTCCGAGACTTGCTAAGGGATTTAAATCTTGAGTGGTGAGCCCTCAACACGCACAGCTTCCCCCAATGGGAGATGAGGATTTACATGGTCATTAGGCAAGGGGCAAGGACTCTTGGCCAGAGCTGGCTGGAGCAGAAGAGCATCTGCCAGAGTAGAAAGAAGGCATGGCCCAGTGCTGGGCTCACCCAGGTCCCCTGTGGCAGGACCAAAAGCATCTGTAGTTTTGCAGGATGAGTTTGGGGCTTCCTGGAGTCAATGAGAAAATGCAGCCTGTTTCTGATGGGTCTTGTGTAGGATCCAGCTTGGCCACCACTGAAGGATGCCTTTAGTTAAACCATCTCCTGCACCCAGTGCTTGGCCTCTCTGGGAAGGATCCAGGCTGGTTTCTTGGTCCTGTAAGGTCACTGGGAAGCATTACAGGATATATGGGGTGGTCCCAGGGTGAGCAGCCAGAGCCTATCCAGTCCCACCATGTTCACCGAGGGACCTGTGTGAAGGCATGTTGCACCCTTGAGGTCTTTCTTTTGCTCCAGATGTTGCCTGAAGGCCATGCCTGAAGCAGCTGTGAGCACTGAGCACCCTCCAAAATACAAATAACTTCAGCAGGGCCAAGGTTTTGGGACAAAAATATCAATGCCCAACAACATTGCTGCCCAAAACTTTCCAGCATCACTCGGGCAAGGTGACACCACGGGCTCTGCGCTTCCCACATCCCTCACACCGTGCCCCAGCGCTGGTGCACATCAAGGCTCAGCTTGGCTCCACATCAAGCTGACCCTGGTCAAACCAGCCCAGCTTGGGGAAGCTGCAAAACCATGTTCACGCTGTGCATCTCCTGTCTTGGTAATCCCTCCTGGAGCGGGCAGACCTGGGTGGAGGCTGGCTGGGCACCTATTTCTGCAGTTTATCCCGTATTTAACCTGCCCACAACCAGTGCCATTGACTCCAAAGCATGCAGCCGGGGGGTAGACCCCCTTCTCCTCCTCCTCTTTCCCGATGGAAAGAGTTACAGACGCAGAGGAACGTTGTTTCCATTTCAGATGCCATTTCTGCAGGTTGCCTGACACCGCCCGCTCATGTCCGCGCTCGTCTTCCTATCCATTTGCCCAGGTTGATAGGGACTGCCAAAATCTACCGGGGGAGCTGGTGTCTTTTATTTGATGAATGGGCGCAAGTGGAGAAAATAGGTATATTTTCCAGCTTTTATCAGACCACCAAAGCATTTCCCAGAAGAGACACCCCTGGCCTCCATTAGCTCATCCCTAAGCACGGTCCTCCAAGCTTATAAATTTTTCTAATGCAGAATCTCTGGGGATGAGGGATGAAATACGGCCCTGGCTGTTGCAAAAAGGGAGGCGTTAAAATCTGTTGCTCACAGGGAACATTGAAGCTCAAGTGCTGGAAGAGCAGCTGAGCAAAATCTCCATCAGGAAGGCTTTCTGCTCGGGCCAAGATAACCAAGCGGGTGACTTGGTCCCATCTCACCTCATTGACTGTAACTTCAGGGTAAGAACCACTTGGCTCTGGTGGAAGTGAGCCTTGAGGTGAGGAGTCCTCTCCTCGTTCACGGGTTTGGTTTGCTTTTACGAGGTTAGAAAGAGCTCAGTAAATGCTTGGGAGCCATGTAATTCCCAGCAACCCCAAATCTACCTGTCAGATGGTGATTAAACCATCGTCTGCGCACACCGGTTGCTAGAAAGCTTTTCAGCTGGAGTTGTCCAAGTGTTTTGCCTGGGAAATCACAGCTGTTATCTCCGTTTTATAGAATGAGAAATTGGAGCACCAGCAGGGGAAAGGATGTGGCCAAGGTCAACGGTGAGCCGATGGCAAAGCCAGGAATGAGCACGCAGTAAATGAGGTGCAACAAGATGGCTAAGGGGCTCCCAACCCTTTCCAGGGATGGATGGAGCAGGTGAAGTTGAAAACTCCAGGCTCTCCAGAAGCTGTGACTGCTTTCAGCCCAGAAAGCAAACATCTTGCTGGGTATAACCACGTCAAATCTGGTCGCTTGAGAAAAAAACGTTGTGGGCTGAGAATGTGCTAAAATAACGATGTGGGAATCGAGCTGGATTTGGGTGAAAAGATGGAGCAACGCTAGGGAATGTATCCAGCTCACAAGGCATGGTCGTCTCCTGTCGGTACACACCTTTGCCATTCCTTGGATTTGCAATTTGTAGGGCAAAGCAAGGAGAGCAAAAAAAACCCAGGGATAAACCATTCTTTCCCCTTCCCCTCTGGCAAAGGCAACTCAGTCCGTGCCAGATGTGGGAAGAGATGGCTCCAGGGGCTGAGGAGGACGGGGTTTTGCAGAAGTGCACAGCAGAGGACATTCCTGAAGAGAGGGGGCTGAGCAAACAGAAAGGTTGATGGATTTATGAAACGCAATGGCTAGGGTAGCGCACTTTGGACTGATCCCCATCGCTGGTGTCTGCAGCAAGGTGCACCGCTTTGGCAGGAAGAAACAAGGTGCGAGCGGGTATGGCTCATCCCCAGAGCTTAGTCATGGAGTTAAAGGGTGCTGTCATCAGCACACAAACAGAAAACTCCCTGGTCTGAGTTTCATCCCGGCATGATGACAGGGGCAGATTGAACTGGCTTTGCCTCCCCAAAGGTGTTGAGTTTCCAGAAATCCCATCGACTGCCTTTCTCCAAGTCCCAGAGAGGGAAGAAGACCTTGGGTGTGCATAAAACATTGCAGCAGCAAACCTTGTGGGAGAGAGCCGAGACCCCCGGCTGCAGCTGGGGCTCGTTGTGCAAGATGCACAGATGTGGGCCCAAATTGGAGCTGATCATTGAGGAAGGATTCGTTATACCCAACTTCACAGCCCCCAGCAAGCCGTTACCCTCAGCTGAACATGCAACAGCCCCAATCTCTTCTGCGTCTTCAGAAATGATGAAGCCAAGGGTGTCCCAAATCCCAAGCACCCTCTGCCCAGCTGGGCTGGTGCCATCAGGTGCTGCGGCTGGTTTGAAGCGCTGCAGAACTGGTTCGTGTGTGACCAGCCAAGCAGCTCCTGCCTCTCTGGGGTGGATAAAGGGGTGACTTTTCTTTGCCGTCCCCTCAGCCGACTCTACTCACCCTAATCCATTGCGATGACGCCGAGTAATGCGCGTTTTGCTGGGAGGAAACATAGCGCAACGCTTCACTACCCAAGCTCCGAAATCCCAGGGTGAAATCATGATTCCCTGGATAGGACAGCTTCACCGGTGAGGGTGGATTTTGCTCACGTCCCAAGTCCTCTCGGGGGAATAAAGCTGCCCTGGCTGGTGGGACTTTGGGTGCACATCCCTAGAAACAGCAAGTCTGCCCCTTTTGGGTGCTGAAGCCAAGTGGGCAAATGTCTTGGTGCCCACGGATCTGAAAACCAAAGCCACCAAAGTCTTTTCCTTCCCCCCATCTTTCTGTTTTATTTTTAGCTCCCCAGACGGAGACTTCAAAAGAAAATCTCCTTGCAAAAAGAAAGGCGAGCCTGGCTCAGCCTGGCAGAGGTTGTTTCGAGGTGGATTTGCTGTGCGTGGGTATAAGCAGCCACCAGCCGCCGTGAATCACAGGGTTGCAAATGCTGAGTAAAGTTCCACTCCCCGGAGCTGAGCGCTGTGATTCAGGGAGCAGGAGTGTGCACGAGGCCATGCCTGCCCCGCAGATTTTGGGGCTTACAAGCTCTTCCCTACAACCAAACCCTAGGTTTGGGTGAGATGTTCCAACCTGGTGGGCATTAATCCCATCGAATCCCAACCAAGCGGGGATCGAGGGTGCGCGGTGACCTCTGGTATGGTCCAGCTGCTGAGGTGGCCAAGGACCAGGCTCCTCATTGGCACTGAGATGGGCTGGGGCCAGGGGAAGCCTTGGGGAATGGAGTGCTGAAATCCTGGGGGAACAAGGAACTGGGCCTGGAGGAGAAGAGAAGAGAAGAGAAGAGAAGAGAAGAGAAGAGAAGAGAAGAGAAGAGAAGAGAAGAGGGAAAGGAAAGGAAAGGAAAGGAAAGGAAAGGAAAGGAAAGGAAAGGAAAGGAAAGGAAAGGAAAGGAAAGGAAAAAGGAATTTTTTTCCCCCAAAGGCAATTCAGATCAAGTGAAGCCAAGAGAAACAAGAGGAAAAATTTTACTGGCAAAACACCAACTTAGAGATAATTGCAACTGTTCCTCTCTTCCCAACGACGGCTGCTTTTGGCGTTCCTTGTCCTTCACTTCCTAGCGACAGATTTTACCATTTTGCCCATATTGAGCCAAATTTGGTCCAGGGATGTGCAGAGTGAACCAGCAAGTCCTGGGGTTGTGGGGGGGTCGTTACAGAGCTGAGGGGAAGGCTTCACCCCAGGGCTCGGTGTATCCCACTGCATTGACTCCCTCCTGGGACAGGGCCATGACATGGAGCTGCACGGTGGCAACCTCCACTCCCAGCCCAAACACAGCCTGAACCCAAATCTTCTTTTTTTTTTTCAGCTGTTACCCCATGGGAACATGTATCTGTGTGCCCATCCTCCTGTCCATCTGCATATCCAGCCATCCACCCACCCAAAGCCCTACACGTGCTCGTACACCTCTGCAGCACATCCACAGGCAACCTGACGCCCACGGATGCACACACATGTAAATCTGCACATGCAAACACACGCATGTGTAAATACACGTAGTCCCTATAGATGTGTGATGGGATAATCACCCAGATGTGTCTGCAATGGGACCGGGGGCAACGAGAAGCGGCGTTTCTTCCAGCAGGCTTCTTTTGCAAAACCTTGGTGCATCTCTGGGCCAGATCCTGCCCTCTGGGTCAGATCCTGCACTTACTGGGACCCAGCGCCACCCAGCCCATTTCCCCATGGGGGGGTCCAGCTGGCTTGTGGCCTCTCCCTGCCTTGGGGTTTGAGGGGAGCTGCAAGCTGAGAGGCATCATGGGGGAGCCCCAGGATTTGGGGCACTCGGGAGGAAACCGGGGAGGCAATTAATTGCTCTAATTAAGTGCGATGAAGATGTTAATTGAGCGTTATCGTGTGCTAACGGACTTGGGGTACGGGGAGGGGGGAGTGGGGAAGCTCTTGGATGTCTGGCATAGATTTTGCAGTTTAATTCATGGAAAAGATGCTCTGGGCGATGCTTTTAAACCGACACTGAAACCCAGACACTCTGAAATGCCCAAAGAAATAAAACCAGTGACTGTCAGAGAATAATTACCCTGGGCCAGGCATTCCCGGATGACTTGAGCAACAATTCTCGTTGTTCCCCCCCCACCTCTCCCCGCCTCCTGGCTCTCCCCACCAAAAACAAAGAGAAAAAAAATTAAAATAATTATGTGTCTGGGCTTAAACCTGGCAAAATCCACCTCCCACCCGACCAGAGGTGATGAGTTACGGGGAGGCACCGCCACGCACCTTCCCCACTTCATTTTATCCCGATTTCCTCTGCTTTGGTTGGGATTTTTTCAGTGAGATTTTTTTTTTTTCTCCAGCAAAGGCCTGATTTTTTCCACATTTTGGGTTCCCCAAATCCCCCCCCCTTCACTCCATTTCTTCACTCACAGCATCCCCCAAAAACAGGGAGCCTGGTGGGACCGCTCCGGTCCCCTCAACGCCCTTCAAGGTTTTTCCTTCCAATTTTTAAATTGAGTTGTTAATTTAATGTGTTTTTTCCCCTTCTTCTTCTTCTTCTTCTTCTTCTTCTTCTTCTTCTTCTTCTTCTTCT
>JADKXX010009084.1:0-11200 GCA_017310255.1 Butorides virescens
AATAATAATAATAATAATAATAATAATAATAATAATAATAATAATAAAGGGTCGCAAATAGCCTCCAGCTCTCCCATCCCACCACGCGTAAATATGAGCCTGTTGCGGGCACCATCATTTGTCTCCTTAAAAAGCCCGTAAACTTTATATGACACAATATCTAATAGTAATTTATTGGGGAGATACTGTAAATTCGAACTGTTTTAGTTAATAAAGGAGCTAATTAATGAGAACCAGCCTCCCTTTTGCAGATGGTGGAAGGGCCCCGAAGTGTTGCCGGGGGAGGGGCACGCAGCGGTTTTGGGGTGAAAGCCTCGCTTAGCGATTCTTTTATGCTAAATATGACATTTTAGGGCGCTTCGCGGTTCTCAAGCCAGCGCTGGGAGCCGTTGCTTTTCTTTTTTTTTTTTTTTTAATAAAATGCTTTATGGGATTTTTTTTTTTTTTTTTTTGTGGGGGGGGGGAAGACTTGGAGGCGACGGGGGGGGAAGAAAAGGCGTAAAAAGGCGGAACTTGCTGTTGTGTTTTGTCTCGGCTGCCCGGGGAGGGGAGGGCCCCCCCACCTCCCTCCCAGCGCAATTTGGGGCTCACGTGACCCCCCCGGACCAATGGGGCCGAGCCGTCGGTTTAACTATGTTTAATGTCAGATAGCAATAAAGTAGAAGCTTTCGGTCAGGCCCGCGGAAATGGGCGAGCACAACCTCCTTAATCCCGGCTTTGTGGGACCTCTGGTGAACATCCACACGGGAGACACCTTCTACTTCCCGAATTTCCGTGCCTCCGGAGGGCAGCTGCCCGGTTTGCCTTCCCTCTCCTACCCCCGCCGGGATAACGTCTGCTCCCTGCCCTGGGCATCCTCGGAACCCTGCAACGGGTACCCCCAACCCTACCTGAGCAGCCCCGTCTCCATTAACCCTTCCTTCGGTCGAGCCTGCGACCTCGCCCGGGTGGAGGAAAGCAAATGTTATTACCGGGAAACCTGCTCCGAAACCAGCGGGCTCAAGAGGGAAGAGAGGGGCAGGGACAGTGCCTTGCTGCCCCTCGAATCCAGCCTCCCCAATGGCATGGGGGGCAATTTCAGCAAATATGACTATCCGAGCGGCGAGGCGGTGCCCCACGACCCCCCATCCTGCCAGTCCTTGGAGTCAGACTCCAGCTCGTCCTTGCTCAATGAAGGGAATAAAGGCAGCACCGGAGAAGCGGGGGGCTTGGTGTCCCCCCTCAACCAAGGCAGCACTTTAGGCACCGGTGGTAAGACCCGGGAATGGAAGGGGGAATGGTGGTGGTGGTGGTGGGGGGATATCTCAGGGTTGGATCTGGTCTTGTTGTTGGAGGAGGTGTTGGGGGGGGGTTTGCTTGGAAACTTGCCGGTTTGGGGCTCCTTCGTGGTGGAATTCAGGGGCTCAGCCCTGGGAAGCGGCGCGCCTATGTGTGCTGAGACCACTAGGGGTAGCACCGAAATCCCTAATGTTTTATTAGGTGGTGCTTCTTTTAAAAGAAAAGGCTATAAACATGTAAATATCCCATTAAAAAAAAAAAAAAAAAAAAAAAAAAAGAGAGCGAGAGGGGGGGGGGGGGAGGGCAGAGCTTGCGCATCCCTGCCCGGCACAGAACGCCCGGGCGCTTTTTGGGGACACGGCAGAGGCGTCTGCCCCGGGGAAGGGGGGGAGAAGAGTGGGGGATGCTTAAACACCCCCACCCCCCCAGCCTTCAAAGTTGGCAGCGGGGTGGAGGTTTCGCCCTGTTAGCGGGGCCGGAGCGGTGGAACCTTCCCCGGGGAGGGGCGGGGGGGGGGGGGGGCCCGGCCCGGTGCTCGCTCCCTGCTCCCCCTTTTGCTCCTCCGCACCCCGTTTATAACGCTCCCCACCTTCCCTTGCCTCTGCCCGCCCCACGCATCACCCGTGGCCCTGGGAGCATCCCTAAGCACCCCCAACAGCGGGGAACCAGCTGGGCCATGGAATAGGTGGAGAAAGGGGTTCTGGGGTGCCCCCTTTTTTAAAGAAGAGGAGTTTTGGGGTTTTTTTGGTGGTTTGTTTTTTTTTTTTTTTTTCTTGCCAAGTGCTCAACTCTCGCTCCCCCTTTGCCAGGTGCTCCTTGGTACCCGATGCACACACGGTCCCGGAAAAAACGAAAACCCTATTCCAAGCTGCAGCTGGCAGAGCTGGAAGGGGAGTTTATGGTCAATGAATTCATTACTCGCCAAAGAAGGAGGGAGCTCTCAGACCGATTAAACCTGAGCGACCAGCAGGTGAAGATCTGGTTCCAGAACCGGCGTATGAAAAAGAAAAGACTCCTCCTGAGAGAGCAAGCCCTTTCTTTCTTTTAAAGTTTTAAAAGCGTCCGTGTCGGGTATTAAAAAAAAAACAAAAAACAAAAAACAACAACAACAAAAAAACCATCACCCCCAAACAAAAACAAACCAACAAAAAAAAAAATTCCCACATAGACTCTCTAGCGTTCACCCGAGCTCCCGGGACTTTACCTGATCACTTTTAATCCCCCCCCACCCCTCCCTACCCAGAAATCAATGAATAAAGGAATAATATTAATAAATAACCAGTTTCCCTTAAAATATGAAACCCGACAGCGAGAGAAAAAGAAAAAAAAAAATAATAATGCATCTTCTCCGCCGGGACCGCGGGGGGACAGACGGCTTCCAGAGATGCTCGGCGGGATGAAGGGGAGGTTTTGAGTCCGAGTTTACGGCTTTTCCTTTGCCAGCAGCACAGGTAGGGCTCATGTGCAGCGCCGGGCACCGTCGGGGCTCCCACCCCCCCCTTTAACCCCCGCCCGGCTTCGGCTGGTGGCGAAACCGGGGCTGAGGATGCTGAGGATGGATCCTGGACCCTCGCCCGGGCTGCCACGCAGGGTTTGGGGCTGGGTCGGTGTTTAGTGGGAAGGTGGGAGGGAAAAAAAGTAGCAAAAATAAAGGAATAAAGAAAAAAATTAAATAGGGAAAGGGATGGGGTATGTTGTCTTAAAGCATCGGGCCGCATCCTTATGGAAGATGCTTTTTTTTTTTTTTCCCAGTGGACGGTGTGAGCCAAGATGTGGTTTTTTCTCAGCCTAAATTAGCTTTGTGGCTAATGAGTATCTCTAGGCTGGGTCAGGATGGCTAGGACGAAGCGTGAGACAAAGGCTGTGTATATATGCGGTGTATATGGTATATATCTGTGTAATATATGAGGTATGCGTATCACACCATGTCCCTATAGATAGGAGGCTTCGGTGCAGGCGGTGGTGGTGTCCTCAACGCCAGAATGTCACAAGGAGAAGGAAAACGCACCCCTTCACCTCCTAGAAAACCCTCCCAGGGGGAAAAAAAAAAAGAAAAATCTGAATTTCCTTCCACGTAAACTGAGCCTTTCGGAGATTTCCTCTCCCCGAATTCACAGAGTTTCTCTGCACTACCCTCAAAATTCTTCCTCTTAAAAAAAAAAAAAAATATATATATATGTTTCTTTGCAACAGCTCTGCAAACAGAGTATGTGTGCTGTGTTTATTGATGGCAAGGTAGAAAAAAAAATCCCCAAATCCTTCTTTTTCTGTCCCCTCCGGTGATAACAGCCTGTTGGAGTCTGAGCCAGCCGCATCTCCCCTTCCCTGGGATAACTGGGATGATGCGCTTCGTTGCCTGGGTGCTGCTATCTCAATTAATTTTTTTTTTTTTTTAAATGAGATTGTGGGGGTTTTAAGAGGAATTTTATCTCATTCACCCTATTTCGCCCTTCCCCAGCTGCCCATCAGGTTAAAAACCTGCAGGTTCCTAGCAGGGGCGATGCTTTCTTTTTCTCCCTAAAAAGTCCTGCTGGCTGCAAATAGAGCCCCGCCGTCGGTCTTTGGGGGGCTGGGGGGGCTCCTTAAAACCCTGTCTGGCTTTTTCCCTTTCAGGGCAATAGAGAGGGGCCTGGTAGGATGCGACACGGTTTTCTTTGTACGTGTGCTGGGATTTTCTGGAGGAAAAACCCACCAATTTTCGCCATTCCCTGCCAGGTCTGTGTTCGAGGCACTTTTAGGTTGGGGGGGAGCGAGGGGGGGGGGGGGTGGTGGTGGTGTTAGGACGGGGGGAGCAACAGATTTAGGGCCCTGGGGAGGCTTTGCCGGCGTGGGAAATTGTAATTCAGGAGGAAAAAAAGGGGGGAAAATTGGATTTTTTAAAATTCAGGCTGAAGGGGAAGCGGGGGGCGGCGGTGCGGCAGCCCGGTGCTTTGCCACGCCGCGCTTTGCTCCATTCGTTTTATATCGGAGAGAGGGGGGGGATTAATTTTATGGCAAAGCAGCGTTTTCTGGGAAGTCTGGATGCTCACCACGTGCTCCCGCTTCCCCGCGTTCATGGTCATGACCAGCAGCGCCGAGGAATGCTTTTATTTACGAGCTGCAAAGGATGGAGCCGACTCCTTGGGAAAAAAAAAAAAAAAAAAAAAGAAATAATAATAAAAAAACCTTTCCTGGGCTGAAAATGCGCCTTTTCCTTCAGTTTTCTTTCTGCAGGAGCTGACCCTCCTCCCTTCACCCCCATCCCTTCCCCGGCTGCTTCTCCTTATCCCCCCCCCCCCCCTTTTTTTTTTTTTTTTTTCTCCCCGGCAACTATCACTGTTTTTTGCAAAGAAAAACACCCCCACACCCCCCATCTCCTCCTTCAGTGCTGGCTTCTGGGCGAGGGTTCCTTTCTGCCCCCTCTTCCCACACAAAAGAGGGTATCGCCTGTCGCGATACTGTGCAATAAAGCCTGGGATGTGCTAAGCTCGGCGTATCTATCGATGTGTCTATAGGTACCGCTCTAGGTGCTCCAGCTCAACCATGTGCAATTAAAATGGAGGGCTATGTGGAGGTATGCGATGTTTTGGGGGGGTGGCTGAAGGGGGGGTGTGATTTTTGGGGGTGGTGGTTGTAGCTTTGGATGCTTTTAGAGCATCTTGTCGCCGTGTCGCGGGGCTGAGCTGCCTCTGCCGAGGGTGACTTGGGGCTGTGCGGTGTCCTGGGGACCAGGGAGGGGGTGTAAATCCCGGGGGGGGAATAAGGAGCAAATCCACCCGGGTTTTACTGAACTGAGCTCCCAGTCGCCCCCCAGCAATGGGGGTGAAGGCTGGAGTCTGGGGAAGGTAGAAATGAGGGTGAGTTATGGTGCGATGTCAGAAATGCTGGGCTGGATTTCAATCCCACCCTCCCCCCAAAACCCAAAACAATCCTTCACCCCCCCAGGGGCCCTTTTGCCCCCCCAGAAAAAAAAAAAAAACCCCCCCCCCCCAACCTCCCCGCCACAAAGGCACCAGCAGCAACCCCGAGAGCAAATGCCGAAGAAAATGAAAATATATGCAATATTCTCTTCCAGATTGCTTTAAAAGAGGCGGCTCGGTGAGATTTCTGTTCGTTTCTGTGCTTGTTCTCCGTGTACGTGGAGTGTTTGGGTTTTTTTCTGCTCGTCCCGTCCCCCCCCCCCCCCCCCCTTAGGCTAGGTTATCGCGGTTGTTCATATGCATCCCTCGCGATAGAGTTCATATGTAATGTTCCTTACCTCAAGCTGTTCTATGTAGGGGCTATGCAAATGTCTGTTATAGCACGTTCGGGCTTTATATAGTCATGTAAAAAGTTGCTTCACAATAATAATAATAATTAAAAAAAAATATGTATTATTATGTGATTTCTTGATAATAAATAAAATCGCCCAAACATCTCCTTGGTGATTTGCTGTTTACTATTTAAGATTAGTATTAACCTGCTAGGTTAATAAAAGAGTAACATATATAAATATATATAAATATATCTTGGCCAGCCTTGCCTTCTGCGGCTTGTAGATCATCTTTTGGTTAAAAAAATGTAAACTAAAATAATTAAATGAATGTGTAAAATGCGCTGTAAAGGGAGAGAAATATCGCTCGGTGCCTCGTTCTAAATGTAATTAGAGAAGAATGAAACAGCATAAGTTAATCTCCAAATTGCTGGTTTAATGAGAATTATACTCTTGCGTTAATTGGAAGGAAAACTCAACCGAGATGCTATTTATTTTTTTGTAAATAAGCTTGGATATGGGTTAATTGGGCTCCTTTTGTCTCCGGTGGAGGGTCCAGGGGGGCTGCACCTCTCCTGGAAGAGGTCCCTATGGGCAACGCTATATGGATGGGGCTCCTTATAGACAGAGGAACCCGAGGAAACCAAAGAAATCCTGAGTATGGCTTTAAAATGGGGACGCGACGTGAAAGCGCGGCTCTGAAATTGGAAATATATTAGGCTGGGTTTAGATTCGGGCATGTTGATGCTCATGGTTATGGTTATGGTTATTGGGACCAGCGTTACCACGTTTCTGCGGCGTAAATTCCCAGCGAATTTATTTAACAAGAGGGGGAAAAAAAAGAGAAGAGCCATCCCCGTCAGGCCAATTTAAATAAATTAGATTATGATTTCCCCGATCTCTCTCCGAGCGGGTGTGTATAATGGATTTTATAATGGCTACGTGGCGGATTGTGCGTAATGGATTCTCTGCTCTCTCCTTTCAGGGGAGATGCCGAACGTTTCTCCAAGGCAGGGGAAAAATAATTTAAAAAGCAGCTTTGAGAAGCTCCATAAGGGAATTTTTATTAAAGAAATGCCAAAGGAAACCACAGTGGGGTCTAGGGCGAATTGACTGATCCTTCCCCAAATCCTGGCCTTATCCAACCCCGAGCCCAGTAACCCCCAGCTCAGCCCACCCTCTGGTCTGGGGACACTGGGAGTCACTGACCTGAGCCTGGTGGAGTTAAGATCAGGTCTTTTTCTGCGAAAAACACACCATTAAATGAAGATATTTTTCTCCTGGCTCCCTCCGGCAGGATTCCCCAACACAGGGTGCGTGCCCTTGGGGTCTTCCAGAATTATAAGATTTACCCAGTCCTGAGCAGTTTCATCTTTTTTTTTTTTTTTTCCTTTTTTTTTCTGTTCCCTTTTCTTTCTTTCCTCCCCAACACACACACACACCCCCCGGCTTGATTTGGACAGGAGAGGAGGAAGAAGGAAAGCAAATATTTCTATAGGAATGGGCCCCACCTCTGCTTCTTCCAGCAGCAAACCCCAACCACCCCTCCAGAGAGGTTGAAGTTTGGAGACATGAAGAAGCCGTAGTTGGGGAAATCTGCAGGGCCTGGGGTTCCTCCAGAGCGAAAATCCATGTTTTTCCTGTAATAGCACCTTTTTTTAACTTTATTTTTTATTTTTGAACACTGATGCACGCACTTTCCCCTGTTTCTCCCCCTCCAGGAGAAAGCCTGTGTCCATATATTGTGCAAGCAAGCTCGAGTTTGATTTTTATACATTTTTATTTCCTTTTCCCTATATCCCTGCACCAAACTGGCAGGAAAATGGGCAGGAGGAGGAATTATGCCTACCAGGTCTGAGCGCTATAGGGTGACATAAATTGTCTATATTGTAAGTCGGTTCACCTTGAAGAGGAACAGTTGGATTTCAAAGACATCCAAACACTCACGAAAATAGATAAAACTTATTTATTACCAGCGAGCGGACAGAACAAATTGTTGCTTCGCCATAAAATCTGGATTATTTCTGGGCTGGCTTCTTTTATTCGGCAGCGTATTTCATTGCTCCGGCTTTCAAATGGATTCGTTAGCGAGGGGAGAAAACCCTCATCCCTTTAATTGCGAGGAATATTTCTACCTTTAATGGCAAAGACCGAGGTGCTATTTCACAGCTGCAAAAAAATCGTAGAAAATATTCATGCCTGAGGGTCAATTTGGGGGATTTATTCCTGTTTCGGTACTTTCGGCGGGTACTTAGGATGGGAAATGTGCAAAGCAGGGATAGAAAAAGGGTATTTTTATTATTTATTTTTTTTTCCTGAGCCAGGAGATAAGTTCTTGACACCTCTGTGCTGTGGAAATGTCTGATTTCTTTGAACTCCCCCCCCCTGCAAAGCCCGACCCGACTTAGAGCCGAGCTCATTTCAAAGCCATTAAGAGCCGCTTTAAGCAGAGTTTAAGCAGGCAGACCGCGAACAACACCGAAAATCCAAGGCAGAAAGGCAAAATTCTTTTCTCCCCGCTCCTCATTTTCTCACATCCCCCCTTTTTTTGAGCCAAACCGGGGGTTTTTACACCCAAAACCCCCATATGGCCCAGGAGGTGGAAAAGGAAGGGAAAATAGGAAGAATTAAAAGAGCAGGGAAAAATAACCCTGGCGCCCAGGTCGGAGCTTTCGCCTGGAGGGGGAGGACCTGGAAACTCTTTTTTTTTTCTCCCATACGCCCCCCAAAATAAAGAGCAAAGGCGTAGCCCATAGAGCCCGGTGCGCTATAGGCTGCGGGTGCCTATAGGTGTCGGCGGGTGGGGGCTTTGTGTGCGCCCCAGCCCAAAAGGAGCAGCACCAAGAGCGAGGTGAAAGCAGCGTGGGTGCCAGGAGGGGTAAGGGGGGGGGGGGGGGGGGGGGGGGGGGGGGCCCCTTGGGTGGGTGGGCACTGCCGGGGGGGAGAGGGGCGTGGGAATAACACGCGGGGGAAAATGAGGATTCGGACTCCGGGCTGGCGCCTTCGAGATGCCCGGGTTCCACGCGTGGAATTATTTTGCATTCCCGCCTCAACGTAGCCCTCGAAGTCCCCATCAAATTGCGGGGGGGGTGGGAGACCAAAAGCAAAGCCCCCCCCTCTCGCAGCCGCACCGCACAGGGGCTGCGGCGCGAAGTAGCGCAGCAATTAGCAATAAATATCATAATTCCCATTAAAACCGGGCGACTGGGTCCCCTTCTCCCAGTCTGTGTGTGGCTCAGGCTCCGTCCTTTGGCTAATTCCGTGATATATTAACTGTTTGCTTTCCTCCCCCGTGCCCTTACAGGGGCTATTTTCAGGCACAGCGCCCCCCCCCCCCGCCCCGTCCCCCCTTAATTAATATGCCAGTGCGTTCTTGCCGAAGAATGCCCCGGTTTGGTTCCGAGTGGGGGGTTCATAAATATAAAATAAACACAAAGTGGGAATAATTAGCGGCGTTTATCAGCATATGGCCACCCACCCCACTTTGAAACCTTCCAGACCCTGCGAGGGGAAAATGAAGTCCGTTGCAAGTAATTAGTTTTAAGCAAATCATTTCAAATGGGAACTTCGAGGTAAAGCCTAATGAAGTGCAGAGGGGGAGAAAAAAAAAAAAAAAAAAAGAAAAAAAAAAAGAAAAAAAACCTCTTTTTTATTGCTTGGTAGGTAGCAAGTAGACACAGCAATATTTTACTGTTGAGAGAATAAATTAATTAATATATCTGTAGCTAGCAACTCCAATGGCTCCATGGATGACTGCATTTAAAGGAGATATATGTACCCAGTCTCATCGGTGTTGTTAACAAGAGTGATAATAAAGATGAAAAGGATAAGAAAGATAAAAAGATCGCTCGGCTTCTGCTCCTCTCTGCGGCTAAATTGCGCGGATTTTCTGATGGCTGCGTCTTGTTGGCTCTCCACAAACTCCTTTTTTTTTTTTCCCCCCCCAGTCAGACTTCATTAAATGACTTTATTTTCATGCTGCTCAAATAGGAAATAAAGATACGCGCCCCTCGCCCCCCAATAAATCTCGTATTAAGGACCCTTCTCTGCAGCCTAAGGGCAGCGGGGCTCTCCCTTCTCCCTCCTTCAGACCAAAAAATGACTATTTCTGAAAATAAAGTATTTTGCCTGCTTTTAATATTTTTTAATAAATATATATATTTTTTCCCCTATGCTTTTCTGGTACAAAAAAAAAATGCGGGAATCCTGTACCTCCCCTGGTCCGAATAAATCACATTTTAGCCCGTGTTTTGGTCTGGCTGGAATATGAGAGCCTGCGCCTCAAATCCGCGTTAAAAATCTACCTGTAATTTTTTAAGAGGGTTTGTGCTTTAATTTTAGGCTTGGGTTAGCCAAACTCTGCCACAGAGAACACATAAACCATCAGGATATCTCATTATAAAAACGTGGGCCAAAATGAATTTATTTCAAAGGGAAAGCGTCTTAATATTCATTTTTTTTTTTTGCAGCCAGTAGACTCCTGTGCCTCCCAAACCTGCCTGTCGGGTGGAGAAGTGTCGATAATTACAGAGAGTGTGGAAATTCATTTTATTTTTATGATTAACCAGTAAACTATTATGAGGTGAGGCGAGACGCTGCGAAAGGAGAAAGCATTTACAAAAATTAGGTATGGAAAAGTACAGTGTGAGACCCAAGGTAGCAATGAGGGCCAGGAAAGTAAGGGGGGGGGGGGAGGAAAAGGATAAAAAATAAAAGGCCATGCAGACCTCAAATCAAAACATTTTAAGGTAGAAATAATGGATTTTCAGAGATGGGGTGGACCAGGGATTTATTTTTTTTTCTTCGCGAAAAAAATGAATCCCGTGCGGTTTCGCGGGGGTTTGCAGGAGTAAATGGGGGGGTTGAGGGGGTGGGTGAGCACCCCATGGAGTGGAAATAGCTCGGCTGTGTAACCCTGGAGCAAGGCAAGAGTACAGCCCAGCCGAGGACCCCCCAACTCATCGCACCCGCGGGCCGAGCTAAAGCAAGACAGAGATTTTATTTTTTATTTTTTTTTTTTTAAGACAGTCGTACTCATTTGGGGGGGCTTTACCACCCCGCTGTGGCTCTTTACACCTCTCCCCCTCCCCCAAAAAAATAAATCCCCATTCCCAACTTCAGCCAGAGCCCAAACACTGACTTTATGGGTATTTAAACCAACCATCTTCATCTGTAATTGTGGATGAAGAGTATTTATTGCTCCGGTGGATAACTAGATATATAATTATCTCTTTATAGAGAGACTGTGAAATAAAGCATCTGTCTCCCCCCCCAGACGCACACAAAGGCGGGTGAACACCGCGGTGAACACCGACAAAATTACGCATCTGCACAAGCACTTCTTTTTTTTTTTATTTTTCTTTTTTTTTCCCACCCAAAACGTATTCATCAAAGCCCGAGGAACCTCTTCTCAAACTTTAAAATTAAAAAAATCCTCCAAACCCAATGAAACGGCTCTGCCATGGATATATATTTTTTTTTTTTTCTTCTTTTTTTCTTTCCTGAATGGGGCTAAAGAAAATCCCTGTTTGCAAAGAGGAGCCGCGCTGGCTGCCGCGGTTCCGCGTTGTCCTCTTTTATAGGGGAAAAGGGATTTGGGGGGGGATAAAAAAAATAAAAAGGTTGTCGGGGAAAAAATGTGCTGCGGGATTTTTTGGTGCCTCTTTGGGGGGGGGGGTCGTGGGGAAGGGG
>JADKXX010009085.1:0-27500 GCA_017310255.1 Butorides virescens
AGAGGGAGGAGAAAGGCTCAGCTCGACTGTAATTGAAATTATTATTATTATTATTTTAGGCAGTGGATAAAACTTATCTTCACCCCCCTCCCTCCTTCCAAGATGGCAAATAAATTTGGCAAATTTTTTATTTGGGGGGGGGGGGGGGGGGGGTGGGGGGCAGGAGCTGGCCCGCACTCACCTTCACACACACACACCCTCCCCATCCCAGTATTTTATTTTATTTTTTTCTCTCTTCTCTTCTCTTCTCTTCTCTTCTCTTCTCTTCTCTTCTCTTCTCTTCTCTTCTCTTCTCTTCTCTTCTCTTCTCTTCTCTTCCTTCTCTTTCCCTTTCCCTTTCCTCTCCTTTCCTTTCTCTCCCTCTCCTTTCCCCGCTTTCCGCGGCTGCGGAGGAGCTGCCCGCTCTGCCCGCGGGAGGAGCCGGCTGGGCCGCCCGGCTGGGTGGGCGGGGGCCGCCCTCCCAAAGTGAAGGTCAAGTTAAGCCTCCAGCTCCCTTCCGCGGCCCGTCCGCGCCGCTCCGCCGCGACCCGCGGGCAATGCCATTGCCGGCGACCGGCCCGCTCCACGCCGCAACCTTTATTTTTATTAAACCCCCCCTTTTTCCCCCCCTCCAGCCAAGAGATGAGCCACGAGCTAAAATAGTAAAGGGGGGGGGGCGGTTTTATGGAGCCTTTTTCTCCTAATCCTGATTTTTTTTTCAGCCTTTCTCCCCCCCAAGCTGGACTGCAGACTTCAAACAAGGTCTTTCCCCCTTCTCCTTTTTCTTCTTCGTTTTTTTTTTTTTTTTTTTCTTTTCCCCCCTCCCCTCCTCTTTTTCCCAGCAAGATGCAAACCCGTCTGCCATGGAGGAAATTAAACATCATAAAGAAAAGCCCAATTAAGGTTTAATGTCTGAACATTACCATTTCCTCCAGAAAACAATGAAGTTCGCTCGGTAAGGAGAGAGGCAAAAAGAAAGAAAAAAGCGGGTGGAGGGAGGGAGGGGGGCAGAATTTTTTGTCTCGAAGAGGGAGAAAGCGGGCATGGAGGGATAATCGTTAAATAAAAAGGGGGGGGGGGGTAGGAGATATTTGGGGCTGAGCTCAGTCTGTGCTCGGAGGTGGGGATAACTTGAAGACAATAATGTGGATTTTAATGTGCGGGCAAAGCCGGTTTCTGCTCATATTTGACTTCTGGAACAGGCCTGAGCAGGGGCTGGCCCGGGGAGGGGGGAAGGCGTTAATAATAAATAAGTAATAAAGGGGAAGGGGTGAAAAGGGGGGGTCGGCTGCAAAGAGGGGGATAAAACCCTGGAGTCCTTTACCTCTTGCCGTGCTGCTCTTCCCCTGTCTCCCTTTCTCCTCACTCCACCCCGAGCTGATTTCACCCTGAACTTTGCATTCCAGAAAAAAAAAAACCCCAACCCCAACCCTAACAGAACCAAAATTGTGGGGTGAGGGGGGGCTAACAAAAAAATAAATAACGCACCCGAAAAGCGCAAAACCACCGCGCTCGGCCGTGGGAAAACGGCAGAAAGGGGAAAAAGCGTGGCCGGGAGGGGACCTTCACCAGGTCTGGGTTTGTGTCTTTGCACCCCACTTTCCCCCCAACCTGAACCCCAAATCCTCCGCCCCCCCCCCCCCCCCCCCCGCGGGGGCGGGCGGAGCCCCGCCCCTCCCGGACTGGGGTCAGGTCCCCTCAAAACGTGGCTATTCCCCCTTTGGGGGGGGGGTTTCCACTCTTTCTTTCTCTTCCGCCAGGCAGGTCTTTGGTAGAGGGCGATGGGGGGTCCCTCCCGGTCACGGGGAGGGCTCCCCAGAGGTGGCACTGACCCCCATCACCCTGCGAGGGGACCCAGCATCGCTTGGCACCGCAGCCCGGCTTCCCCAGCCAGCCCAGCTCCCCGCAACCCCCAAAACCACCGAGAGGAGCAAAAAAAAGTCTCCATTTTTTCAATTTATTTTTCCTTTCCACGGAAAAAAAATAGCATGAAAAATCCCCCCCCCCCCCGGTTTTCGGCCTCTGCCTTGGAGTCTACTCAAAGGGCAAACCCACCGTGTGGCGCAGCCAGGACTGGGAAGGGTGGGTGGCAGGAGGGTGGTGTAATGGAGAAGCCAATTTGGGGTATAGCAGCCTTCAGTTCATATAAAGGGATAATTATGGAGTCATTTCGGCAAAGCTGCGCTCCACGGAATAGAAATCCACAGAAATAGTCAGGATGCGTCCATGGCTATAGCAGGGGAAGGAAGATCTATGTGGATTTGTGGCGTAAAAGCAAATAAGTTCCTATTTCTGCACAGAGTTGGCCGAGCTGTAGACTCACAGTTTCTAATAAATGTGGAAAGGGAGGAAGGGAGAGAGAGGGAAAGAAAAGGAAAGAAATTAAATGAAAAAAGGAAAGAAAATGAAATGAAATAAGGAAAGAAAGAAAAAGGGAAGGAAGAAATAAATAAAAAGAAAGAAATAAAGAGAGAAAGAAAGAAAGAGAGAGGGAGGAAAAAAAAAGAAGGAAGAAAGGAAGGAAGAAAGGAATTAATCGGGAGGAACCATTAGATAAGAATCCGGTTATTGGACGGATTTTTAATTCCTAGTTTATCTGCTCTCAATACACGAGGGTATTTGAAAGCCAGTACCTTAGGTACGGAGAACTCCGGCTACATTAATTTATAGAGGTATGCATTTCAACCGAATATGGCCCCAAGAAAACCCTCAACCCTCACCCCCGATGAAGAAAAAGATGCGATTTTTAAAAGTTTTGTTTGGTTTTTTTTGTTTGTTTTATTCTGCAGGGGAATAAAGGAGCCGCGCTGCTGGTGGAGGGCACGGGGTAAAGCAACTCCTTTAGAAGAGATTTTTGTGCCCCGATCCCTCTCCTTCTCCAGCTGAAAAGAAGAGATGGATGCGCTTTTGCACGCGGGGGCATATTTTATAGGCGAAGGATGCATAGGGGAAGGCAGGTACATACATTAGTTCCATAGGTGGATGGGGAGGGGCGGACACAGGCGTTTTCCACCTTCCACTGCTCCGCCGGCAGCATTTTATCTCCTCCAAGCTGGATATACGTTTGGAAAATGTCACCCCGTGAAGCAGCTGAAGGATTTGGTTTCATTTTATTCTGATTAATGCGGGGATGGAAGCGAGAGCCCAGCGCCGTCGCGCCCGCGCGGGCGAATTATTGAAGTTTATCCCCATAAAGTGTTGAGATTCGCCTTTGATCGATGGTTATCCCAGGGAAATACATCTAGGTGTTAGCTGTTGTGGAAAAAAATATGAAAAAAAAAAAGGAGGGGGGGAGGGGGGGGGGATGCGGGAGCCAAAGTATTAAAGTGCAATACTTGGAAATGATTTCCTGAGTATTTAAGGATTAAATACCGCGCATGCGAACGTGTGTGCGGTTTTAATAAGGCTGGGGGGGATTAGCCGCCCGCCTTCTATCCTGAACTTTGCATTTCGGGGCTATTTTGCTAATAAATGGGTTCCCCGACAGAGAAAACACAGTCTCCCTTGCCACAATTTCCGACTTTTTACACAGTTTTGCACATTTTAGTGGCGCTGCTAAAGTTATCAAGAGGGAATGTCTGGCGAATAAAGGAGGTTTTATTTATTTATAAAGGTTTGGGTGTGTTTTATGTGTCTTCCTTTGTGTTTAAATAAGAATTTTCAGAGGTTTGGGGGGGAGAGGGAGGCTGTGGAATAGAACTAGGTGTTGCTTAACGAGCTCCCTTGGGTCCCCAGCCTCCCCTAAGCCGAGTTTCCCAGCGGTTCTAGGAGCGGGTTTAGCACGCTGTGAAAGTTTTACCCGAATTCCCCAAACCTCCCCTTTTCAGGGGCTTCGGCCTGAGCTGGGCAGAGGAAAAAGCAAGCGAATAAATAGACAGCAACCACCCAGGCACTGAAATTCCCCCGGCCTCAGCGCAGAAGGCGGGGAAGGACCCACAGCTTGATGAGAAAATGCCAATAAGCGGGAAGGCCGGCTGGCAAGGCGAAGTGCTGGAGAAATTGGTTATTATTAAGCCCGACTCTTCTTAACGCCTCCTCGGCATCGCTTCTCTCCGAACCCGCCACCCGCCGCACATTTTTATCCCAGACAGTCCCAGCCTTGCCTGCGGTTGGGAAGCATAGCTCCATCTGCTTTTATCTTGATTAAGTCCACATGATTTTGAACTTGCAGCTCAGGTCTAGAGAGATCTAAGTCCTTTTTTTTTTTTTTTTTTTTTTTTTTTTTTTTTTTTTCCCCCCCCCCCCCCCCCTTTGAATTGTTCACAGCTTATAGAGTTTTCTCTCGCAGCCTGGCCTCCACCCAATTAAATTTATCTTCGCCATTTGGGGACAATAATATTTTCCAAGCGCTTCCCACTTGTAGCTATTGTCTCTCCCTTCAGATTTCCTATACCCATACGCTCTGGCTTGTAATCTGGTTACTGACCTGGCTTTCCTCTCCTTTTCTCTCTTTTTTTTTTTTTTTTGGCGTGTTTTGGGGTTTGTGTGGGTTTTTTTTTTTTTTTTTTTTTTTAAGTCCATCTGAGGAAGTAATTGCAGCACCGTCGTGGAAGGGAGGGGAAAAAAAAATCACTTTGCGAACATCTGATAGGCCCGGGTCAGTAGACAGCAGAAGTTGGAGCTTATTTAGCAAAAGCAAAGCCCATCCCTGCGGCTGCTGGGCGATGCCTCTGCCAAAGAAAAGCTTTTTGCACCCACTCGCGATGCATTTGCAGCCCCGGGTGAGCACAGGTTAGCAACGCAGGTTGGGAAAACTCCTTTATTTTTTGCCTCCCCCCCGCAGCAAATTCTGCAAAACTGGTTGAAATAGGGAAAGATTCAAGGTCTAAATCATGCATCAGGTATCTGGAGAGCACAGTAAGTAGCAGTGGGTAACGTGGCGAGCCAGGCTGGTATAAAATCTGTTCTCTTTTTTAAAATTCTTCCTCTTTTTTCTCATTTTTCCCACCCCCAGTCAATAGTTTCCCTACTGTACGGGCTCGGACAAAGACTTCTTTATGCCAATACCTACAAAAAAGTTTTTGACCGAAGTTGGGAGGTTGCTAACGAATTGATGTGGCGGTCAGATAACTCCAGCTTTGGGGGGGGGAACAAAAATAAAATCTTCTCTCCCCGGTGGGAGCAAAAAAAAAAAAAAGAAGCGGAATGATTTATTGAGAAAAGTTCAAGTACAGGATTAACCTAAACCAAAATATAACTTCAGATGTTTACACAGATCAGCTAAAGCCAACTTTCACAGCTCCAAGTTTTGGAGTCGAGTACAATCGCTGCGATGTGTTTTCGGTCACGACATGCCTCTAACATCCCCTTAAAATCCATGTTAGTAACGCAAACCACAGCTCCCAAGCCTTGAGCCTATTTGCCTGCTGAAAACGCTGTTAAATGTGTTAAGTGTTTGCATTATATCAGGGAAAGGAGCGCGGACTCCGGAGCAAGGAAAGGGGGGGGGAAGCTGGGGGGGGGGGGGGGGGTTTTTTTATTTTTTTTTTTTTTTTTCCCCTCTCCCTTGCACTTTGCTTTTTCTGCTGGGGAGATTTGGGTAGGGGAAAGCCCCCGGGTGAGATGCCAGGATAAAATGGATATTTCTATACAGAATTGCAGAAGAGGCACAAGGAGCGACAAGCTCGGTGCCGCCGCCTCCTTTTCCTTCCCTCTGCCTGAGGAATAACTCGATAAAGAAGGGGAAAAAAAAATCTGGACGGGGCAGTTTCATCTTATACCCGCAGTCCTATCAAAACCAACAAAATCAGACCTTTCCTCCCCCCTTCTCAAGTTCCCCCAGGGATTTTTTTTTTTTTTTTTTCCCTTGAAAGAGCACAAATGCAGCTTTTCTTTCCTTTCCCCCTCCACGCCCGAACCTTTCCCATTCGCTAAGGGAAGGGAGCAGGTTTAAAAGAAAAAAAAAAAAATATAAAAAATGAAGAGGTTGAAATGCTCTGGGTGCTTTAAGGCTATGCCTGAAAGTTATTTGCCTTTTTTTTTTTTTTTTTTTAAGGGCAACCAAAAGGAATGCGAGCCGCCAGCCCTCATTCCGTTTTATGGTGGTCACTTTGGTGGTCAAATTCAAGTGCTGTGACTCCACAGCTGCCTCTTCTCTGCTTCCTTGCAGGAAGCAGGCAAATCCCATCCTTTAAACTGGGTTTAAAACCCCAAAACCGACACCAGGGCTTGGTTTAGATGCATTTACCTACGAAGAGCAATAAATTATTCACGCACCTAGAGGAGAGTTTTGTGCCATACGGATTTGGGGGGGTTGCTGGTGTATTGGGGGGTGGTGGTGGTGGTGTTAGGGGGGTGCATGAGCTTTGTGTGGGGGTTAAGAAGCTGCTCGGATATTGTTTTTTTTTCAACCACAAGGTCCGAATCCCTGGATGCAAAGCTTCACGCCTACAGCCTTCCTATGGAATGTAGATAGGAATGAGCATAACAAAAAAAAAATCACAGTTTAGAGCCTGTCCCCTTTGAATCGGAGGGAGAAGATCCCCCACGCAGGTTGCAAGCAGGAGAGAATTGGGGCGGGGGGGGGGAGAATAATTACACTCATAAACAATAGCTTAACATTATTAGTTTGTAGTTAGTATTAATATTGCTCCATAAAAAGCCAAGTTAAAAGATCGCTGACACTTTAATTAAAAGTTTTGCCCAAAACGACGTCCAAGTCATAAAATAGGACGGATTACAAACCTGGAGAAATCCATCTCGCAGCCAGAGTCCTTGCCCCTATATATCTGTGTGTATATATATATATATATGTGTGTGTGTGTATATATATATATATATTCGTCGGCCAAAGGGTGATTAGAGAGGAAAACGCAGCTCCTTTTGGAATTACAGCCATATTTATATGTGGCTATAGCTCTGTCTCCACACACACGCATTGAGACTCACACGCCCCGATCCCTTATAAAAAAAAAAAAAGGTTTTATGGGAACGGCTCTTTAAATAGAAAATACAAAGCTGGGGAGGAGAGGGGGCAAATCCAGAAATTAATGAGAATAAAAGATGAGGAGTGCGTTGTGGCATTAGCGGGAATGAAGAAGGTTCCAAGTGAGGAAGAGCAGACAACCTTAGCATGAGAAGCCGCCATGTTTCCCTTCCAGATTTCCCAATAAATACATATCAATCCGGGCACACCGCCTGAGGAACATTATAGTTTGGAAAGCCCTGCTGCAACACCCGCTTTATTTTTCGCTCAGGCATCCTGCAATCCTTTGCTCTCTGCTCGGCTCCAAGGTACGGACTTGCGAGGCTCTTTTCCTCCATGAAAATCAACTTTTTTTTTTTTTTCCCCCCTTTTTTTTTTTTTTTTTTCTCCCCTTCCCTGCATTGCTGCAGAATTGCAGGATATTTATATTTTTAGCAAAGGCTGCAACCTCCGTCCGGTTGCTGGAGGGGCGTTTTCCTCCCCATTTCTTTGCATCTCGCCTAGGAATTAAGCAACCCCCCTGGTTAAAAGGCAAACCAGCAGGTTGGGTGCTGGCAAATAAAATAAAATAAAATAGAAAGAAGCGAAGTGAAAAAGGAGCTGCCCAGGGATGCCCAGCCCCAAGGGGGATATTCCCGAGCTGGGCTGGGACCCTCGGATGCTCCTTCTTGGGAAATTGGTTATTTTCGGGTGAATTTAGGCGTTATTTTTTCAGGGGGGCAAAGCGAAGACGCGGCAGCCGTCGAGGTTTTTTCTGCCCCTTCAATCCCAGCGCTCTGAGGCTGAGATTTGCCTTTTTTCCCTCTTGTTGTTCGAATTTACTGCGACTCGATTTGACAAGATCTCCCCCCCCCCCCCCCCCCCCAAAAAAAAAAAAGCCTCTCTCTCTCTCCTGGTGCCGTAGTTTTTGTCCGGAGTATTCAGCCCACCGGCAAATAGACCCCAGAAGGGAGTTTAATTGGGGTTTCTGTGGGGGTAAAATTAAATATTTTTCTTGATTCTTCCTTTTACTGGGCGTTTTAAAAGGGATAATTCAAGGGGGGGAAAAATGCCTCAGTGGCATCCTGGAAAGAAAAAGATAAAAAAAGGGGGGATGCGCTGCAATATTTTCATATCCAGATGAAAGCAGCCGCCTCTGTTGGGCAGAGGAATATTTTCCACCTCAGGCAGATGATTTGAGGATTTCGAATCCAGGTGAAAACCCGATTAGCACCCAATTGTTGCGGGCGATTTTGTTCCTTCAAGACTATTTAAAGGAGCCCGGTGCCGCGGAAGTTCCGCGTCCTTCAGGTGCACCTCTCCGATGGGTTTGCAGAAGAGATTTCCTCCCCCCCCCCCCCCGCCCCCGATAATTCTTTTTTTTCCGCCTAATAATTCTTTACAAAACTCGCAAAATACCTGGCAGCACTTCGGTATCCCTGGGTTTTTTTCCTATGAAAATGCAGAAGGACGGAGGAAGAGGAGGCTGCCGGGGCACGGGGTAGAAGACAAATGACTTTAATAAGAATATCTTTTTTAATTCAGCTGGAAGAATAAATGATGAGAGTATCGCTGAAAGTACATTCATTGATTGACAATAAACAATTGCATGAAATATTCAATACGCCACTCTTACGTAATAAATATTTAACCAAACATTAACGGCGGGTTTCGAATATTTATTAGGCATTGACTTAATTCATTTGTGCTATTCCTTGATATATCACCAATCCGATATCAAAAGGCATTAAGCCAGGCCTTCTTTAACTTTAAAGTTGGGAAGTTTACACCATCCCCCGCGCGCTGCCAGGGTATATTCTCCATAAAGCATGCCAACTCGCTTGATGTATAGTTGATGTGCACATAGAGATCAGCGTAATTAGCGTATGTTAGAAGCTTGTTAATTAGCGGCAACAACCCACCCCCCCCTCCACTCCCAGATAGAGAGATAAATCGAGATTTACTTATAATTTAGCAGCCCAGCTGTAGGAAGAGCTGGGCATTCCCGCCTGCAGCAAGGTTTTGAGAAATGTTGGAAAACTTACTTCTGCATCTCCAGCTATTTTATTGAGCTACCTAAAGTCTATGCAGGAACACTTCTAAGGGTAGAAATAAGCGTGATAATAAATTAGAATAATCAGCCCCGTTGAAATATTAAGAAAAGGGTGGAAAACCGCCGTTCGAGCTCCCTAAGACCCTCCCTCTCCTCCCCCCCCTCCGCTCCCTCCTCCCCAGCCCAAATCGCCCCCACCCCATCTCCAAACCCTGCTGAAAAGCAGCGAGCGGAATCCAAAGAGGAAGGAGAGGAGGGGAAGGGGTAGGGAAGGGGGGGGTGGGAAAAAAAAAAAAAAAAAAGAAAAAAAAAAAAAAAAGAAAAGGGGAAGGGAAAAAAAAAAAAAAAAAGCAGGAACTTCCGAAGCCCCCCCCCTGTACTTGTTCTGCTCTGAGCGCTGGCGAGGGGTGTGCCTTCGGGAAAATGAACACAAATCTGCGATTGATTTTCATAATGTTTCTGCGGTGTTTGCAAACCAATCGTTTGAACCTCTGAGATCTTACCTAAGTGAACCACTCCTACGCATCTAAGTGCTCCAAACTGATATATGACAATATCTACTTTGGATCACGTGTCCTCCGGAGCGACTAAGACGGATAGCGCGTCATCTCGCCTTCCCAAATTTTTTCCCCTCCGCACATCGGATCCAAAACATCTAGCTATAGGAGCAAGAAAAGGAGAAAGATGTTTAACTCGGTGAACCTGGGCAACTTCTGCTCCCAGTCGCGTAAGGAGAGGAGCGCTGAGTTTGGAGAAAGGGCAGGTTGCGCTTCTAATCTCTACCTCCCCAGCTGTACCTATTACGTCCCTGAATTTTCAACTGTGTCATCTTTCTTGCCACAGGCCCCCTCTCGCCAAATCTCCTACCCTTACTCCACCAACCTCTCGCAAGTGCAGCCCGTGCGAGAGGTCTCCTATGGTCTAGACCCCTCGAGTAAATGGCACCACCGAAGCAATTACGCCTCGTGTTATTCCGCAGAAGATCTGATGCATAGAGAGTGCATCCCGCCTTCCACCATGACCGAAATGCTAATGAAAAACGAGAGCGTGTACAGCCACCACCACCCCAGCTCCAACCACCCGGCATCGACGGGATTCTACACCAGCATGAACAAAAACACTGTTTTGCCCCAAGGTTTCGACCGCTTCTTCGAAAATGCCTATTGCGGGGCGGAAAATCCGAGCGAGCCCTGCCTGCAGAAGGGTGAGGGCAAAGTGGAGGCAGAGTCCCAAGCCCACGCACTGTCATCCCGCGGAGAGCAAGGTATAGACCCGGAGGATGAGGAGGAAAACACAAACCCAGGGTCTTCAGCCTCGTCCTCTTCTGTCACCAAGGAAGGAAGCAAAAGCAGCAATTCGAGTAGGTAGAGCAGTAAATGGAAAGGTTAAGGGACTAGCCCGTGTGTTTTGTCGGTCAAATTTTATGTGGAGTTTTATAAGCATTCAAAGGATTTTATTATAACCTACAAAGCTCTTTCTTCCAACGAGAAGAATTTTTACGATGGGAAAAGCTCTTTGAAAAAAATGGAGATGTTAGGCGCAGCCACAGTATCTCCGAGTCTGTGAAATTTTAAAAGCACACCATCGTGACAAATATTAACTTTGATCATGAACTTACATGAGCATTTTAAAAGGATTTGGTCCCGGGTTGCTGAGGGTAAAAGGCAATTGGGCAGAACACTACTCGAGCTGCCTGTGTGCTTTCTTTTAGGCATTGGGATGCATGCAAAACGTTTGGGGCTGCTTTTTTTTTTTTTTTTTTCCCTCCTTCTTTAATTAAAACTGTATGTTGAGTCTTTTCTCTTGGTGGGGGTGCAGTGCTGAGGGGGAAAGCTGCCGAATTCGCAGGCAAAGCTGAGCATTCTCTTCGACTTTTGCTGTTTCAAGTGGCGTTTATTCTCCCCCCAAGCCTAGGGGAGCGTCCAGCTTTTGTCAGGAAGGGCTTTTACTGACGATGGTGTTTGCTTGGGTCTTCTGGGGTTGTTGTTGTGTTTGGGGTTGGGGTTGTTTGGTTTGGTTTTTTTTGCATGCACTCACGTTTTCTAGGCTGTCTTAGAGGAGCTGCTTTTTTTTTTTTTTTTTAAAGGCTGAATCCAGGCAACTTGGCGAGTTAGCGTTCAGCGAGGGGCTCTTTTGGGAAGAGGGGAGGGTTGTTTTGTTTCCCTATTCGCTTTCGTGATGCGAGTCCCCCTTTTGCAGCTCAGATGCTTAAGTTCTCTTTGACTTTGATTCCCCTTTTTTTTTTTTTTTTTTGCGTGTGTGGCGAGGACTGGAGTTAATCAAAAACTTATGTGGAACGTAATATCTAGTTCCTCTAATTCCAACCTTGCTCATGCTGTTTCTATACAGATAACAGATTTGCAGCTGAGCGTGGGGTTTGGGTTGGTTTCCCCCCCCCCCCCCCCCCCCCCCCCTCTCTAAACCCTGCTCCAGCAGCCTGCTGCCTCCAGTCCCAGCCTGTTCTTTATTTAAAAAATAAATAAATAAAAATAATAATAATAAAATAACCCATCTGCACCGAAAATGTCTGCTTTGAGCTCCGTGCAGTGGGAAAATAATTACCCCGCGGTCCTTAAGACCCTGCGTAACCTCACCTCTGCTACCCCGAACAAAAGGCGAACTGCTGGAAGGTCTCTCCCCCCCTGCCTTCATAACTGGAGTTATTAAGCTGTGGTCAGCTGTGAAGATGAGTCTGTGTTTTGCCTTTCCTTAGGATATTTACCCTGCCTTCTGGTTCTTTTAAGGTGCTCCCAGAACGAGGAAGAAGAGATGCCCCTATTCGAAATTCCAGATCAGAGAGCTAGAGAGAGAATTCTTCTTCAATGTCTATATAAACAAAGAAAAAAGGCTCCAGTTGTCTAGGATGTTAAATCTCACTGACCGACAGGTTAAAATTTGGTTTCAGAACAGAAGAATGAAAGAAAAAAAATTAAGCAGAGACCGCCTGCAGTATTTCTCTGGAAATCCCTTGTTGTGAACATCTTTTGAAATCCCCTCTGCTGGCGCAGTGTACGTGTCCTGAGGAGGAACAGTTGCGAGCATGGGTTTGCCCTTTGAGTCGACAAAGCAACCTCAAAGTTGAAGCCTTTTCGTTACTTTTATTTGTATGTCCGGGACAGTGCTGAGTAACAAAAGGAGTGAGATTTTCTTTCAGTTCCTGCTTCAAGGACTTGAATTCCATGAACATTTTATTTAACTTTTCTTTTTTTCCTTTTTTTTTTTTTTTTTTTTTTTTTTTTTTTTGTTTTTGTTGCCTGAACAGGTTGGGATTCCCCTTTTTTATTATTCTTATTTTTATTGTTATTATTATTATTATTGTTATTTAGGCGCCCCGTCCAGTTGAATAAAGCGCAGTGCTGTGTGTTACCACCACGGTGATTTCGGTACGCAGCTGGGTTATCACAAGAGCGGCCAAAGTCTCCCTGTAGGATCAAATCACTTCATCTGGGGTGAGTGTGTGTGTGTGTGTGTGTGTGTGAATGCACACCCAGGCGCGTGTGCCCCGTCCGTGCGTGTGCGCACACTCACAACCGCCACCCTCATCCCTTTCCTCCATGCAGAAGGAAAATCATCCTTCCCACCTCCTCCATCCACCCTTTGTAGCTAAAAAAATGAATATATATATGCATATATATAGGGGAGGGGGGTATATATCCATATATATATTTGCTACAGCATCGTTCCTACATTTGGAGTCGGGGGGTGGGGGGGAATCCAGGCGAAAATACATTTGCAGTAACTCTCTGAAACGGTTTGTAAATAAATTTCGTAGTGGTTTTTTGTTTTGTGGTTTTGTTGGTTTTTTTTTTTTCCTGGAAAGGGGAGACGAAGAACAACGACAGCAAGGAAAAAAAAAAAAAATCCTGAAAAAAAAATACTTAAAAAAAAAAAATCTTTGTGTATGTAAAGTGAGTCCCCGGGATACTCTGTGAAATTCTGTGGCAAATAAAGACATTGCAAGCTGTTCTACATTATGATTTTATTTGACCATTTTATTAGAATTTCCCCTCTTAAAAGCCTCTTTGCGGTCATTGCGGTGGGGGTTTCTTCTATAGGAGTTCAAATACCTGACTGCATATCAGAAATATCATCATCCATATTCATGGGACTCGCTGCAAGCTGCTTTAATAGGACCGGTATTAATCGGACCCCTCCACCTCGGAGCCCACGCGTGGTGTGGAGTTCACGGCGTTCATCGGCGACCTGAAATTTATTGGATTTTTCTTGGCCCAAGTCATCCTCCTCCGAATTGGGCTCCAGATGTCTTTTCGCTGTTCTCCAGTTGTAGTTAATCCTTCCACGTTTTCACGAGAACAATACAGTCATCGTCTTTAAAAAAAAAAAAAAAAAAGAAAAGAAAACATTAAAAAAAAATAAAGCGAATTAAACTCGAATTAATCGAGCTGCGTCTCCCTAAGTCAAGGATACCTCATCCCTACAAAGCACAAATGCAAAGTCAAGTCCTTCAATTCCTGCTTAAGGAAAACAAGTTCAACTCCCAGCACGGGGCATAAAGTGATTTTTGTTGGGGTTTTTTGGGTTTCCCCCCCTCTCCCCGTTTGCACAATGACTTTTTTCCTCGCGGTGTCCCAAAGCAACGCAAGGTTTTCGAGGACAAAGAAACCCCGAAGATGCCGTTGGTGGTGCGGTGCATGCGTTTGGTGTAAATACAACACATCGGAAGGGTTGGGGAGTGGTTGGGGGGTGGTGTTTGGTTGGGGGGTTATTTTTAGGGGGGGGGGGGTATTTGAGGTTTCCAATCTGGATGCTCTCCTGCTTTCTGATGTGGAGCGATGGGATTGTGCATATGGACGAGGGCAGGGAGACCCATACAGACAAAAAAAAAAAAAAGGGGGGGATCCCCCCCCCAGCAGCCAAGAAACAGCACATTATATCCCCATCCACCGAGCGTGTTCTTGTAAAATTCTCATTCTTGCTTTTAAATACAACCCTGTTGAATGACAAACCCTTTGCTGGTGTCTTCTGATTTTATTTGACAACGGTAAGGGGAAGAAAAAAAAAAAAAAAAAAAGGATAAATCCGAAAAAAAAAAAACCGCTTTTCTTTTGCACCCATCCAACCCCCTCACCCCCCCGCAATTAAAAGCAACCCAAGCTTTCATGATAGACCCGTCCTGGTTATGCCACGATATGATCTTGAGAGGATGTTCAGAGGCATGGTTCTCATTAAAAGAGTGGGAAAAGGAAGAAGAAAAAAAAAAAAAGGGGGGGGGGGGGGGGCCTTCGGTGGCTGGCAAACCGCTTCTTTATTTTCTTATATTTATTTTTGCAAAACCTGCGAGCTGAAAGGACGCTTGTCCCCGGCCTAAAGCCTCGCCTAAGCTTTACATTGAATAAACTAGGGGGAAAGAAAGGGATTTTTTTTTTTCCTTTTTGCGGGCTGCGAAGTAAAATAGACAAGATGAAGATAGGAGCCATCTTCCTGGCAGATGTACGGCGGGAGCAGCCCGAGGAGGGGGCTTATCCTCCTCCGAAAAAAAAAAAAAGAGAAGGGAAAAAAAAAAGGGGGGGGGGAAGCACCTTTCTTTAATGAGTGTTTGCCAAACCTTCCCAAGGTTAGGAAAACTAAAGAGAGGTGCAATAAGGTGAATCTCGGGAGGTCAGAAGCGGCAGTTAATGCTCCGTAACAGCAGCGGCTGCCCGGACAAAAGCGGCCAGTCTAGACATTGTAATAAAGACTGCAGCACTAAACAGCTTAATTTTTCTTAATTACCCCGTCTGGCTAAAGGAAAAGACTTCCGCAGTAAATAGTAAACAAATAAGGGAGTCTTGCCCAGGGAATTTTTTTTTTTTTTTTTTTTCCCCCTTTTCCCCCCCCCCCTCTCCCCCTTTCCCCCCCCCCCCCCTCCCCGCCCCGGCTTTTCCAAGGCTCCAGTTCAACTGCAGCACAATGAAACTGTAGGCCTAGTTCAAAGTTTTCGCGAGCTAAAATGGAATGCTAGTTGTAAAATCCAAGTTTATAGACCATGTGGGAGTTTACAGCAGCATTAAGCATCAGTGCCGTGTAGGAAAAGGGCTGTTAATGTTCTGGGGAGGGGGGGGGGGGGGGACGGGGCGGGGGGAGGACCGGGCGGGGGGGTGTCACCGAAGATGCTTTGGGTACCACAATGGGGGAGAGTACAAGCAGAACAGGGTTGGGACATATGTATCTCGCCAGCCCAGTGTGTGAGCATCATATAGGTGGGTGACATAGGCGGCGGGGGCGAGGGGAGGGTCTGGCGCCGGGTTTTTGGGGGGCCGGTTCTCATTTAACGGCAAAAAGCCCCCAAAATTGCCCTGGGGAGGGGTTTTCCGAAGCGGGTCGGGGGCTGCAGGGGTGGGAGTGAGACCCACAGGAAGAAAAATGTGAATATATGATGTCTTTGAACTTCAATAAAGTCAAGTCCATCACCTTTAACCCTTTTGTAATAAAGCGGAATCAGAGAGGGTCGCGGCTCCCCGGCCGCCCCGCCCCCAGGGAGCCGGGGTGGGGTGGGGGGAGGTCGGGGTGGGGTGGGGGGGCCCACATTTTTCCCCCGGAAAAAAAAAAAAAAACAAAACCACCAACCCCAAACTCCAATTTTGAACCCCGCGTGGCGTTTATGATGCTGAATATTTAACTTAATATTTAACTCAGCCCCGCCGCGTTTGATGCGTTCCGAAGCCGGTTTAACACACGCGGCACGCACGCTTTATTATTGTTATAAACCTTTTGATATCTTAACGCATGAAAAGTTTTTATAACTTTGTTTGGCGTAAAACTTTTACAAGTTTTTCCTTCCCCCCCCCCCCCTTTTTTTTTTTTTTTTTTTTAAATTCCCAGCACGCATTTAGGCTTTTCCATCAATTTTATTCCTACCTCGGATGTCCATCACAATAAAACCTCCCTCATAGGCTGGGGGAGCTCGCTCTGTGCTCGACGTTAATGACACCCAGACTAATTACGAAGGCCCTTTCCATGTGACGTACAAACACACCAACCCAACCTGTTTCCCATTGCTCCCTGGATTTCATACACAACATCTTGGGAGCAGCTCTGGGTGACTTTGTTGTGAAATATTGCAGCGAGGGAAGGAGGCGAGGGGGGCGGCTTCTAATTGGCTTTTTGTGGGATATTAATGCTCGCTTATGTTGGCTTTTGTACAAAGCGTATTAATTCTGGGGTTTTTTTGGGGGGGGGGAGGAAGGAAAAGAACAGAAAAGGGGGGAAGGAAGGGGAAGAAAGGAAGGAAAAAAGGAAAAGGAAGGAAAAAAGGAGGGAAAAATGGAAAAGAAAGGAGAAAGGGAAAAAGGAAAAGAGGAAAAAAGGAAAAGAAAGGAAAAAATGGAAAAGAAAGGAAAAAATGGAAAAGAAAGGAAAAGAGAACAAAGGAAAAGAAAGAAAAAAGGAAAAAAAGAAAAAAGAAAGAAGGAAAAAAGAGAAAAAAAAAAGAAGAAAGAATGAAGCGTGGTTGGGGAGGGGGATCTTTAGGAGCCGCAAATGCTGGATTAAAGTGTCCAGAGACTCTCGCCGAGGTGGTGGCCGAGGCTGCGCACCCCCACGCCCACGCCCCCACTCGCCCCCACCCCACGCCCCCACGCAACCGCTCCCGAAGGTGCCAGGGCAGGAGCACCTAAACTTGACGCTGTGAGAAGGCGACCCCCCCCCGCCTCGGTGGCCTGTAAATTCAAACAACTTCAGCTGAACAACTCCGCAAGAGCGGCAGAGAGCAGCCACGGGGGGAAAAACTCGCGCTTTTGGCCATTCCCACTCTTCCTCGCGGGTCTGACGTTGGTTTGCAACTTGGCCAGAGCTGGGATTTCGCAAAAAGCGAAGAAGAAAGCCCGTGGGGTTTGGCAAGTGGACTCGGATCGACCATCAAATTGAGCTAATCCTCGCCTGTGGATCCTCGGGTGAATTCATTTATTTGTGTCCCAGGAACTTTTCTAGGAGCAGAAGCTGCTCCCGACGGAGCTGGGGCGAGCAGGGAGCGATCCCCAGGTCCTGGAGCCCTCTCCCAGGGACCCTGGTGGCTCATAACCTTGGCGAAAGGCGATTAAATTGGTTCTCCTGAAGCACCGCTCTGCCGAGGGGGGACCGGCGGCGAATTTGCTGCTGAAATATTGTAAAGCCACCGGCAAAAGGAGGAGGGAGGGGAAGGGGAGGGAGGGGGGGGGGGGAAAGGGATAAAACTTTGGGGAAGGGATTGAGGATTTGAGGCAAAGCGTTTGCAAAGTTGCTGTTTAGTTTTTAACAACCTCTCCCCCCCGCCCCCTCCCCAAATAAAAATAGCCCCCTTAGAAAGAAATAGAGCCCCCAAAAGAAATAGAACCTCAAAAAAGAAATAGAGCCCCCAAAAGAAACAGAGCCCCCAAACCAGAAATAAACCCCAAAAGAGACCCCAAAGGTAACAGACCCCCCTAAAAAAGGAATAGAACCCCCTAAAAAGGAAGAGACCCCCCTAAAAAGGAATAGACACCCCCAAATAAGTAGCCCTCCTAAAATCAATAGCCCTCCAAAAAGAAGTAGACCTCCAAAAAGAGACATAGCCCCCCATAAATAAATACACACACCCCCCAAAATAAATAGACCCCTAAAAATAAGCAGCCCCCTGAAAGGGGAGATGCGGCGGTAGGGGTGGGTGGGTTAGGGCCGCCCTGCACCTCTGCTCTCCGGGAATATATTAAAAATATGACTTAGATTATTTTGCCCCAAAATGGCGGCTCATTAAGGCCTGGCTTATCCGCCTTTCCTAAAGTTGGGGGATCCAGGGATGCGCGGCACATGTCGGGTGGAAGCACGTTTCTCTGCTTTTGATAACTTCTAAATTACAACTTGAAACCACGAGAATGTGGTTTGCAACCTCATAAGGCCTTTTTTTTTTTTTTTTTTTTTTTTTAATCTGGAGTTGAGGAATTAGGCTGGAGCAGATTGCTGATGGAGCCCATAAAAAACTTCATTCATTTTTGGGGGAAGCAAAAAAAAAAAAAAAAGAAAAAAAAAAGGGGGGGGGAAGGCTTAATGTAAACACGACAATTGTTTATGTGCTACAAGTAGCAAAGTAAATTCGTTCGTTTTAATTGTTAAAAAGCGGCCTAAACCCTCGCTTTGGATGAAGTGATAGATGCTCCAGAAAATCTGCAGCCCTCTGCTTTAAAGATGTGCTTGATATAAACCGTATGGCAAAAAACTCTTTGGGGGTTGCGAAAAGCCTTGGACTGAGAAAGCAGGAGAGGCTCGGGGTTCTCCCTCGGGCTGAGGGCTGCAGGTATGGGAAAAAAAAAGTTTAAAAATAAAAAAAAAAAAAAAGGGGGGGGGGGGGGGGGAAAGGAGAATTATACCGTGGGTTTTAAATAAAATTCTCTCCCCACGCATCGGCTTCGCGGTTCCTTTCCACCTCTGCGGCCGTGGCTGTTTGGGAGGGAGAGCCCTTCAGATTTAGGCAAATACAGCGAAGTAGCAAGGTCAGGCTTTAGCTCCGCCGGCCCCGGCTTATTTCCACGCTATAGGTGTGAAATCTCTATTGATTCGGATTTTTAAATTTTTTTTTTTTCTTTTTTCCCCTCTTCCCATCGCTTCTTTTTCTTTTCCAAGGAGCAAAGCGAGTGTAAACCGCCCGTCCTCGCCGTGCTCTCCAGCTTCTGTTAAAATTCCAATCGGGACAAGGTTGCTTTTGAAGCCCTGCGCAGACCGAAGGCGCCTGCAAAATCATCGGCATTTTAACAAAGTTTGAAAGAAATCTTTTTTTTTTTTTTCCTCTCGTCCCGGCTCTGCAACAGGAATTCTTGGAGGTTTGCAGCCATAGGAATTCTTGGAGGTTTGCTCCTCACTGGAGGGCAGAGCCCCATTTTACCCCGTCCTTCATTGTTCGCAATTTTTACCTTTCCTCGTTACTCTTCGCCTTTTTCAACGGCAATTTTTTGTTGTTGTTGGTTTGGTTTTAAAAACTGTAGAAAAGGGGCTCTCCAAAACCCCCATTGCCATCAACCGCTCGCTTATTTTACCGCTTAAAACCCGCAGCCACCAGCCTTTCCCAGACAAAAAAAAAAAAAAGCCCAAATACCCAACCCTTTAATTTTTTTTTTTAATTTTCCAAACGTGCAATAATCCCCATTTCCACAGCTCCCACCCGGATTTCCCCACCTCTGCTGGAAATAATTCTTTTTCTTTTTTTTTTTTTTTTTGGGGGGGGGGGGGGATGGAGGGCAATATTTAAGTTTGTTAACGCGGTTGGAAAATTAAAGGAAACATTTCAGCACTGAATAAACTCCTCCGGAATCCCCGTGTCACGTCGTGGTCCGCTGTCACCCTCCCTGCTTTTGCTTCTAATATGAATTACACTTCCCAAATTTCGCCTTCGTGATCAAAGGGGAAGGCAAAGGGTCCGAACTCCATCCAGGACATGGGTGCTATGTTGGGGGTAGAAAAGCTTGAACGCGGTTTTCAATCCCACCTCAAGGAACATAATATCATTCCATAATTCTTTGACTTAAGTTACTCAGAAAGAAGGAAGCAGGGTAAGAGGGATTGTAAAGTTTGATAGATTTCTGGTGGTGATAGTTTACAGTTTCTAAGCCAACATATAAAGGCGTGGGTTTTATTTTTGCATCGCTGTTATTGTACTCCAGTGTACTTTGTCATAAATCAGAATTATTTCCGCTACAACACGGGGCATAAGACCGGGCAGAAATACAAATTTAAGGTAATCATTAAAGTGTTGCTACCAAATACTTCCTCGAAGCGAAAATGAATGTTTGTCATAAAACCGTAAGAAAACTTGGTAAAAAATACAATGGGCATAAGCAGCACTTTCCAGACATAACTCACGGTTAAATAATTAGATTGAAAAGGGGACAGGTAAAATATTCCGGGGAAGTCTGAGAGATGCTTTGTCTTGGAAACTGTAGACATTTATGTACTCCTCGGGGTGATGGGCACAAGAGGGGGTTTTCTGGCACCTTTCCCCCCCCCCCCCCCCCAGCCCCTCTTCTCTCCCTCGCAGGGTCCGCGCCTTCCCTTGGCATCCCCAGCGCAATTTGGGGCGGTTTTAGGGCAATTGCTCTCTCGGTGGCGCTGGGGACAATGGGAGGACGCGGGGACAGCCCCGCTCCGCGCATCCCCCCCGCCCCCGGGCGAACAGGACCCAGGAAAGGAAGGGCAAAACCCCACTTCCCACCCCCTACCCCCCTTTTTTTTTTTTTTTCTTTTCCTTATTTTTTTGGTGTGCTTCAAAGTTCATTGGGGAGGGGGGGGGGAAAAACCCAACCAAAACACCCTGAACTGGCCCAAAAAAGGCCAGGTTGAAGCCCGGGGGATGGCAGCCCCACGACGGCGGGGGACGACCCGCGTACGGATCCCCTAAAAGTGTGTAAAATTCAAAGTAGGTTATTAAAGCCCTTACCACGGGTAGACTCTCTCCTTTTAAGTTTTAATAGCGTTTGTTCGTATTTATTTTCTGTAATTAGAGTAAAGCATTTTTCCCAACGGGGGTTCCACTTAGGCTGATGAATTTTATTCCTCTTCCCATTAATGACCCATGTTTATCATACTTCTAATTATTTTTAACTTTAAACAATATTCGGTCTCCCGGAGACGCCTCCGCGCCTCTTCCTAACGTCAACTTTCTTTTTCCATGGCCCAAAAAACCCCATCGCGGCGAAGTTTCCAGGCATATTCAGGTCATATTTTTATGAACGATCGGGTTTTATATTTACTCAGTCCCCCCCTTTTTTTTTTTTCGCTCCTGAAGATGCTGATTAGCAACTCGCGAAACGGGCTCGAAACCCTTCAACCATTCGCATCGGTAGCTTGGGCTGGCAAAACCGGGTAAACAAAACGCCTGTGAAGGGTGTAAATCTTTATTTTATACTCCCAACATTTACACATTCATAAAAGATGAGGTTTCCAGCACCGGTGGGTTTTTTTTTTTCACCCCCTCTCTCTCTCCAGCAACCTGGATGGGGAGGTTTTGCTCTTGCGAAGCGCCTGGTTCTGCGGAGAAGCAAATTCAAATTATTTAATGTCACGTTTGATGGGCTCCGTGCAACTCCTCCGTCTCTCCTTCGACAAAAGCACACAGCAGAATACAGGGCGGGAAATGATAATCATAAAAAAAAAAATCAGGAAAACATATTTAATCTTTAGGCAGACAATACAGGAAACTATGAGGTCAAATTTTGGTGTCCCAAAAAAACGCACATGTGTAACTGTTTGACTGAGCAGCATAAATTATTATCCAGCCACATCAGCTGCAAAAATAAAGTAGAAGAGAGGGGGGAAAAAAAAAATCAAACCGGGGGGGAAAAAAAAAAAAGCAATATAATACAAAATTGCATTGGTCTTTAATTTCATCACCTATAAATGAGAAAATATTGGCTCCCATACTAAAGTTTTATTCTTTGCTTATAAATATTATGTGGAATTTTCGTTGGATATCATAAAACTGAACGATTTCTATCAAACTGTTTTAAAAAGACCTATGCAGATAACACAAATAGAGGCAATAAAGTCGCAAATAGCTTTCCAGGGGAACCAAATGGCGTCTGAAGCCTACGAAAGCTTTTGCTGCGGAGGGGAAGGGGCGCACGAAATGGGATTATGCACTTTTAGGCTTTTTCGGCCTAAGAGCTTGAAACTTGTCCCGCTTGATGCGGAGAGAAGACCCGCAAGGCTCTTGAAAGTTAAGTCGAGGGGGGATTTTACAGCCCCGCTTTTGAAAATCTTTGGGAAAACAGGTTTGCGGACGTGAGAATATTTAAGCAGGACTTTGCTCTAAACCGTTACAAATCACCCCAAACGGTCAAGTTCCACTTTCTCGGCTCCGATAGACTTTTTTTTTTTTTTCCCCCGCGATTTTGCTCCCGTTCCTTTTTTTTCCCCCCTTTTTCCTCTCCCCCCCCCCTTTTCTTTCCCCTTTTTTTCCCTTTTTTTTCCCCCCCCTCTTTTTTTTTTTTTTTTTTTAATGAAAGGTGGCGTTTTCTTTTTGTTTCCCTTGAAAGTGACTCTGAACCCGTCTCTTTCTAATCGTAATGATCTTGAAATTCCGGGCTATCTCCCTTTTTATTTATTTATTCGCCATCGCCCTGATCCGCCGCTTCACCTAAACCCAGAGTTCACCCACCAGCCCTGCAACACGCCGGGGAAAAGGGTGAAAAAACCCTTACAGAGCTTAATTCCTACACGATTTAGAAAATAATAAAGCAAATAATAAAGAAAAGAAAGTTGGGGGCGGAGGGCACGATATCCACGAGGGTTTGAACTCCGTCGTATTTAAGGCATCAAATCTTGCTCGGAGATTTAAAATTTAAAAGAAAACAACAACTTGAGCTGCCATCGCAGCGAATTGAGCCACGGAAGAGGAGAGAGGGAATATTGGAGGGAAAAGTAACTTTCCTCGGGAAATCACCCCAGGAAAAAGAAAAAAATAGAGAGAGAGAAGAAAATAAAATAAAATCCGAGCAAATCGGGAGGGTTTCAGCTTGCGAAGCCTTCTGTGTGATATTGAGTCAGTCCCAGGTTGGATTTTTTTGGTTGTCGTTTCTTTCCTCCCCCGGTAGGTATTTCCCGGCGAGAAAGAGGGAGCAGACAGACAGACAGACAGACAGGAGGGGAGCAAACCCACCGCACTGTTGCAGTTCACCATCAGAATGTCGCTCCCTTTTCACAAATTCGACCCCTTTTTTCCTCTCCACCGGGATTTTTTTTTTTTTTTTGTTAATATTACACACCCCCCCGCTCTGCACACCACCACAGATGCCATTTCAGCCCAGCAACTTAAGCCAGTTCGGGAATGGAAGTGGATAATTAAAAAAAGCTGTTTTCGCAGAGTCAGGGAGGGCGAAGCGGCTTTGCTGTGGGGGAAAGGGGGGAAAAAAAAAAAAAAGAAGGGGAAAATAAAGCAAAACTGGGGTTTCACCGCCTTTTTCTTCATTAAAAAAGCTGCTGGGGAAATCTCCAACCTGCTCGAAGGAGCTTCGGGGGTTCGGGGAAATGCCTGGCTGAAGGGGCTCTGAATTATTCCCCAATTCCTCCCGCCCCCCCCTTCCCACATCTCTTCTCGCAGCAGCAAAAGCAAAGCGGCGCCGAGCGCATCCCCCCACCCCCACCCCGCACCCCCAAACCCCATCCAGCCCCTCCCAACCCCAAATAATTTTTAATAAGCATCAAAATAACGGCAAGCAGCAGCAGCCGGCTGAGCTCGCCCAAGCCCAGCCTGGCTGGGGAGGGGGAGGAAGGCGCAGCAGAGCGGAGGAAGGAGAAGGGAGGGCGGGGGGGGTGGGCTGGGGGGGTCGCTGGTTGGGAGGCAACAATTAAAAAAATCTCAATCGGTTTTTGGGGCGCAAAAAAAGACAATCCAGAGAAGGTGCGGGAAAAGGGGGGGAGGGAGAGAGGGGGGTGTTGAGATCTTTTTTCATTTAAATTTTACCCGCTGCCCCGCTCCCCCCAAATTAAAAAAAGAAAAAAAAGGGGGTTTTTTTTAAATTTTTTTTTTAACGGATTTTCCCCCCCCCCCCCCCCCCTCCTTTGCCCCCTTTCCACGCGTGGCTCCGTTGGTAAACAAACGGGCGGGCGGGGAGCGGGGCTCTGCCTTTGTTCAACGTGAAGGTCCCGGCCCGGTGCTGGCAGATGTCGCCGGTGCTGGCAGATGTCGCTGTTGCTCCACGATGCCGCTCCCGGTCGCGACAACTTGACCCCCGTGACGTCGTCCCCGTCTGAATCATCAAGGCCATTTTCAATCCTCATTGGCCTGGGCATCACGTGGGGGGGTGGAGGGGGGGAGAGCGATGCGTGGATAATTATGGTGCTTGATATTTTTTCCCCCTAAAAAAAAAGATGTCAGCCCCTGGCTGGAGTATTCCTCCTTAAAAACCCACTCTGAAAATGTCATGTCCCAACAATGTGACTTCTAACTCGTTTTTGATGGACTCGTTGGCCGGTACCTGTAGAGGGGAGAATTATTCCTCCAGCCAAGGGATGTACATGCAGCCTGGGAGCGATTTCAGCTGCGGAGTCATGAGGAACTGTGGAATTATCCCGTCTCTTTCCAAAAGGGACGAGGTGAATAACGCTACCTTGTCTCTCAGCACCTATCCATCTTACCTTTCGCAGCTAGACACTTGGTGTGACCCCAAAAATACGTACAGGATCGAGCAACCTGTTGCAAGACAGCTCCCATCCTGCTCCTTCCCAACCAATGTCAAGGAAGAGAATGTTTGCTGTATGTATAACGCTGATAAAAGAGCAAAAAATGCCACAGAGACAGCCCTCTACCCCAACCAAATGCCTGAGCCTTGCCTAAATGACCATGAAGTCCCCGTTCCTAGCTACTACCGAGCAAGCCAAGGTTACCCCTCCATGGAGAAGACGTCAAACTGCAGCAATCCAAATGAGTTTGAGGCAAGTTTTGAATCCAGGGCGAGCCTGAACCCAAGGAATGAGCATCTGGAACCAGCACCACCACCTCCTCCACCTCCTCCGCCGCCCCCGGTGGCTAAAGTGAGTTTCCCCGAAAACACAAAAACAGATAATCCTCAGAACCCAGCCACGAACGAAATTAAAACAGAAAAAAGCGCCCCAGCACCCAAAATAAGTCCTTCGGAAGCAGAGAAAGACCTGAATAAAAACACTGACACCAGCACTGACAATTCTGACAATGAAGCAAAAGGTAAGGGAAGCGTTCATTACCAGGGGCTAATTCCAGCAATTAGTAATCAGCCCTAGCTCATAAGAGCCGGAGTAACGCGAATCTGCAGTAATGTGCTCTCTGCCCTGCCAACTTCTCCAGAAATTGGCACCGTAATGTTCTGTCTTGTTGCCGTCTTTTGGGGGGGTGGGAAGAAAAAAAAAAAAAAAATGTTCTTCCTAGAAATGTTGTGGGTGGTTTTTTATTATTCTAATCTATATTAAAGCTGAGAAAAAAGGAGCAGAGAGCTGTTTGAGAACTCGTCCTCTCGCTGTTTATATGGAGAAAATGTGCTGTGCATGTGCTTATGTAAAAAAAAAAAAAAAAAGAAAAAAAGAAAAAAGGAAGATTTTGGTCCTTGCAATCAACGCTGCAGAATGTGGGAAGCTGAGGTGGCTTTGCTCCGAAAGGGCAGAGACCTGGGGGTTGTTTGGTTGTTTGGGGGGTTGTTTGAGGGGTGTTTTGTGGTTTTGAAGGCTGATGAACCCTGATTCCCCCCCCCCCCTTCATACCGCTTTCTATGCAAGTGCTTGATTTCCGTGTGCTGGGCGGATTTGGCTTAGTTGGCTTCGCTCGGGGTTACCGTGGGGTAAAAAAATAAAATAAAAATGAAACTGCGTAGAGTCTAATTTGCAGTTCCAAACGTCTCAGGTTGGAGTTGTGCGCTGTGGCTCATTTCGTTGCTTTGGAAGCTCGTTGGGAGACTCGGAGAGGGAAATTTTGCTTTTTTGTTGTTGTTTTTCTGTTGTCTTTTTTTTTTTCTTCCTGGCGAATTGGGGTCTTGTTTGCGAAGGCAAAAAAAAAAAAAAATGTTTCTGTGTGTTGAGCAGATGTTTTAAGTTTGGGATTGTCTGCAAAGAGGCTTTCATGGATCGCATTTTATTTGGAGAGCTTGCATATGGCTCGGGGTCTCCGCCTATGTGAATATTCGGGTTCGTTTCCCCCCCCCTTGGAAGCGAGGTTGGATGCTTTCGGGTCAATAAGTGAGGATCATGCGAAGGGATGGATTGAATTTCCCTAAAAAAGTTGGAGCGGGGGTTTCCTCGGGCGAAAACCCCGCTCAGATCTAAGCAAGGGGTTGCATGGTTTGCCTGGGGTAATGGGAGGGGGGGGGGGATTAAAATATCCGCCGTGTGTCAGGGGCCGTGCTATAACCGGGGCGGCGGAGGGGCTGGGGTGCGTGGCCGTGTGGGTGCATGCGGGGCTGCACGCGTGTGGGTGCGTGTGGACCCCCGTGCGCACACGCCTCGGGTCTGTGGCACCAGCAAACCCCATCCTCTGGCGCTTCCCCCTCCAAAATTGGCCTTTTTAAAAGCAGAACCCAGAAACACTTCTTTTTTATTATTATTATTATTAATTATTTTCCCCTTTCCCCTCTCTTTTTTCTCCTTTTTTCTTTTTTTTTTTTTTTTCTTTTCCCAACCCCATCCCGCATCCAAAGGGAAATGATATTATCGGAGAGTTGAGTTACAATTGCACACCCCAAAAAAAAAAAAAAAAAAAAAAAAGGAGCAAAGTCAAGGTTATCAAAACCCCTGCAAACTTATCTGCACAAAGCGCCTTCGACCTCCGCGCCAGGAGAGGTTTTGGTGGGAGTTAACCCGAAAGGGAGATTATATTGGGTTGGATTTGTAATCGGGGCGGCAATAAAGAAGGAAATAAATGCAGAGAAAGGCTTGCTTTGGCTTCAGATGTTAAATTTAAAACGGGTGCGTGGGGAAAGACGTGGTTGCCCGGATTTTTGGTGCGTTTCAAAATTTCGTGGCGTTCGCGGCGTTTCCGAACGGTCAGGTCCACGTTGGGGCGGATTTTCTTTGCTCGTGTTTCTGTTGCTTCCCTTTAAATCCTTTTATAGCTTCGCTTTTCGTTGATGTCGAAGCCCAATTTTTATTCGTGCAGAAGGTAAGAGACCTTTCCCGTGTCGTTTAAGCATTTTTGGGGGTGGTGGTGGGGGGGTGTGATAGGGTTTCCAAGGGGGTTTTCCAGGATTTGGTGGCATCAAAGGTTTTTCTGCGAACGCCCAAGTGGGTCCATGTCACACCAGCGAATTTGGAAGGTTGGCTAAATCAAGGTGTTGGTGGTTTGTTGTTTTTTTTTTTTTTCCTTGAATTTCACGAATGGGGGGGGCGGAGGGGGGGGGGGGGGGGGGGTTGCTCCAGTTGCAGGATCCTAGGCGGGATTATTGGCCGGCTGCTGGTGCCAGGGTTTTCTCATGACCAAATTCAAAGCCCAAGTATTTGCTGTGTTTATTTATGTACGTGTGAAAGACGTTTGCCTTCGCGAAGTGTATGTGTGCGTATCTATACGAGTGTGGAGAGCGAGGAGGGTGTCGATGGGATTACAATTACCTCCGAATTTACCTATATGTGTCCACACAGCTCATAAAGGCAAATCTGCTCCATACAACCCCGGCTCGCAAAAAAATACACTTGACGGAAAAGCTGCTGGGGGGATCTCCAGGGCGAGCGAAAATAGAATTTTTCCCCCCCAAATAACACACCTTTAAGCAAATATTTCAGCCCCGGAGGGTCGTTTCGAAGCCTACATAATTTTTTAAAATTTTTTTAATTATTTTTTTGGGGTGGTTAAGGGTGACTTGGGGAAACCCCGAGAGCTACAGAGGGCTCCGAAAGTCACGTTGCTGATCCCAGCTTAATTTTAATCAGTGGTGTTTTAAGCCAGCCTAAGGAAGCCAGAATAAGCCCACGCTGTGGAGGTGGGGGTGCGCGGAGCGGTGCGGTTTCTCCGCGCTGCCCCGCGCCGCCTGCGCGGCTGCGAGGTGGAGGTGCGCGCTGCTACCGCCGATTCACTCCCAGCCACCGCATGGCTCTAACCCACCCCCTCACCTCCTCCAAACCTGCCTCTGTCCTCCCTAAAACCCGCGGGAGAGCAAGTTAAGTCAT